>PVKS010004699.1:0-91046 GCA_004027875.1 Aplodontia rufa
TGGTTTTTCCCCTCAATAACAAAGTTTATATCCACTGATTGATAATGTTTTGATAATGTTTCTCCCTCAACTGTATTTCTATATTCTAATAAAAAAAAAAACATTGAGGGTCTACAGCGGTGGCTCAGTGTTTCTGGCATCTGCCTGCCATGCACAAGGACCTGGGTTTGAACCCCAGTACCATGTATACAATGAAGTGTTGGAGCAATGAAAGGAACATGAAAAACTAGGTAAAAATTCTCTCTCTCTCTCTCTCTCTCTCTCTCACTGTCTCTCTCTCTTAAAAAAAAAATATATTAACGTTGAGCGGCTGGAGCAGTGGCTTGGCAGTTGTAGTGCTTGCCTGGCATGTGAGAGGCCTTGGGTTCAAACTCTAGCACCACATACACAACTAAGTGTCAGAAAAACAGAAAACCAGATGAAAAAGTAACAATGATTCTTCCTCTCTCTCTCTCTCTCTATATATATATATATATTTATATTTATATATATATATATATATGTAAATTTAACATTGACTCAAGGGATTTAACAATATGCATTATTAATATATCATGATTAAATCTTTCAAATCTACAATAAAATAGATATACATCACTGAAAAATCTATTATTTGCCTTAACTGTTCACCAGTGATATCTCCCTTCTCTGATCTTCTCTAGTGGTCATCATTCAAGCCAATTTTTTAACTTCTGTTTGCAAGGATACTTCCTATCTCTCCCATCAGACTGAAAATATTTTGAAGGCAAATGTGTCTTACTTTTAAATTCCCAGTAGTAGATACTTACTAATCATTAACATAATAGAAGTTCATAAAATTTTATGAATTGTTGACAATGAAACAAGAAGAGGCAGGAAAAAGGGGCAAAACCAGAAATGTAGGAAATGAATTTTTATAAGAATATTGAAAATTCAAATGTGATTTGTGATAGTTAGGACATGGGAATATAAGACTCTCAAGGTTGTTTGGGAGCCTGATATGATAGAGCAGCAAACTGATAAAAAAAAAATCAAAACTACTAAAGCAATGGTTGCATGGAAATGTTTATCCCATGTATAATTTTTGGGATCCCCAAATGAGTTTTTCTCACTGTTAAACAGAGTATAATAACAAAAAGATGATGATGAATCCTTTATAATTGATCCTTTAAATATATCAGAGTTTTACAGTGGGTGAACACTGAAATTTCCTTAAATTCATGTAATCTCTATCACTTTAACATGATTTGCCTTAAGACATAAAGCACTACATTGCTACTGATGACATTATTCACAATTTTAAAGAGATTAAACAATGCAAGTATTCATTCGTCCTCACATATATTCATACATTTTCCCAATGATTTTGATCTAAATTCTGAAATTAAAATATTACATAAAACAAAATCTCAATATATGAATGATGAGAATATATTTAGGGGAAATATTATAATAAAAAGGTTAAAGATGGAAGAAATCTCTAGTTTTCCCCTTAGCATTGAGACTAACTTATCATTATGACCTAAAGTAAAGCAACTCAACCTTGTTAGACCTCAACTGTCCCAAGTATATATTGATAGCACTGAAATATACTTACTTCAATGTTCCTATGAAGTCTAAGTTTCTGTGACTTTATGAATTGATTATATTTGAAAGCCTAGAAGGATCTTCATGAAAATTCAAGACCTGTCCCCTTGTCACCTTTATAGACACTCTGGGGCTCTACTGACCTAGTTCAAAGTCAAAAGGAAAACACAATAACAAATACAAAAAAAAGATTCTACATATCCTATCATAGGCTCCTGTTCAGCCTCTGTGGACCTCAAAGCCACACATTCCATATTTAGATGTGCCCCCTGCCAGTGCTTTTAAAGTGGTATCTCTTTGAGTATGCCAAGAGTAAAAGAAAGCTCTCTAGCTGTAATCACAGCAGTATTTTCTTCTTAGCACTGTTTTCTGCCTTGTGAGGATTCTATGTGTGTGTGTGTGCGCGCGCGTGCGCACGCATGTGTGTGTGTTTTACATCTAAAACAGTTTCCTTCTAAACACCTTTCTGGGTACTTTTGCACCACAGAGGATGCAGACTTAAAACATTTATCTGATTTCCTCACACTTGGGATTCTGGATGTCAATTTGGGATCTCAACAATTAAATTCACACAAACGGAATCGTAGGAATACTAAAGTGAAGGCCATTATTATTATTTTCTCTCTCTCTCTCTCTCTTTTTTTTTTTTTTTTTTGCCTAGCTCTGCTGAAATAGTTGATACATGGAGTTTTCTGCTATGATATTCTAGGGTCCATTCAGTAGCTTTTGTATGTCAATTGGCAGTTATGAAATTACTGACAGCAGCTTACCTGCCAGTATTTCAAATTCAAATCAATATTTTTAAGGACATGGAGAGAAATGTGTGGCAGCAGTCTCAGCCCCTCTGCTAAACAATATCATGGTGTTCTGCAAGTTATTTCTGGTAGCCCAGCACAAAGTTCCCTATACTAACTTTTTCAACAATATTATCTTGTTGCACAATATTCACTGTATTAAATTGACTTCTACCAAAAGGAATTGGTGTACTTTTTCTGCATTTAAAACCTGAATGATACACAAAGACTTCAATGCTAACACTATTAAAACACATAAAGCAGTTAAAAAAAAAAAACTAAGGAAGGGAGAGGGTTGAGAGAAAGGGAAGGAATGCACAAGATTAAAGGCAAAGTCGAATCCTCAATTCAGCAACACCACTAATTCATTAATGTGGCCTTGCCAATCACTAAGTTTCCAGACCCCAGTGCTTCAACCATAAAAAGACATTGGAGGATGAATTCTTGAAGATTTTCCAAAATTCTAAAATTAGGTACCTTGATAAATTAATTAAATTTAAATCTTTAGTGTTATTGCCATAGGTTCTGAAATCCTAAGGCGAAGGACATGTTTCCCTTAACCAGAAAAGATAAAATGAAATGCATTTTAAACTTTCTTCTGCTTATCTTTTTGTACTTTCATCAGAGAGTAAGAACAGACAACTTCTCATATAAACAACTTTTTAATTCGATAGCTATTTTAATTTAAATCCGTAACACATTTAGATTAGTATAGTTGTTATATTTTATGTTTTCAAAATTAAAAGTATGAGGTAAAAAATTTAAAGTCAGTTACTGAAGCATTTTAATCAATATGAATATTGTCCTGAAGCAATACTCCTGACAATCAGGTTCTATTAGCTCATAAACCTTAAAAATGTGTTTACAACTGAAGGTTGTTTCTTACTCCATAAAAATTTTTTAAAGAAACTCTAAAATGGTTTGACATACTGAACAGTTGATTAGCATGACATGGCATTTTGTTTTTTAAAAACTGTACCATTTTCTTAGTAGATGATGTAAAACCAATTACAGCTATTATAATAATTTAATCATGAAAAATAAATGACGGTGAGGATCTAATATCCTGACCAATTTTTCTATAATTTATAAAGCCAGATTTAATAGTTATATTTAACACTTTTCAGTGTTTCCCTGCATTCTTGAAAATATATGTGGTGGAGACTACCAAGTGATTTTTAATATCCCAAGTTTTAACTAGACCCTTGATAGCTGGAGGTAGCCAGCACTGGTCAGCAAATTGTTATGCAATTATAAAAATAACTGGTTGTGGCAAATTTGGAGTATTTCATTCAAAAGAAGGAAGGGTAGTCTCTCCTTAGATAATAGTATTTAAATAAATTATTAGTATATTAGAATATATATGAATACATATTTAGAAAAAGATAGATGTAATACATTATGCAATCCTTAGTAAATCCTATCCATTATGTAAGCATTACATAATGTAATCATCACTTTCTGCATTCCAGGAAACATGGTTTGGTCAGAATGCTTGCACTATCTGATAAATGAACATCATTATCAGGCTCATTTTGAAGATGAGAAAATTTTGTCTTCATTCTCTAATTCTCTAGGTATAAGTGAAATATGCAGTAGAGAAAAAAGCCAGGTGGAGTTTCTATGCTTTTCTTAAAAGGTAAACTTCAAACCACAAGGCTATGCTACCACTGAAGACATCAGTAGTATGATTGTACTGACATAGGAATTCTGATAATATTTTCTGGCACTCTTATACTATGAAAACTTGAGGGTTCAATAAGATGTTTCTCTCTTATTATTGAGATTATACCTAGGTTTCTGTTGCATTGTTTCTTTCACATTTTATATTTCTGATGTAAACTTACATAAAGCCTAAAAATAATGAGAAAAACCAGATCATATAGCCAACTATATAAAGGTTCTTTCTAGCTGCTTATTACCACCAAACATATTATTATTACTAAACTAATTCTCTGATGGAGAAACACTTTGCATAAGCACACATAACTATTCCACAGACAATGTTTTATTCCAAATTTTTTACCAAATACCTATTTTATTTTTTATTTTTAACAGAGACATTGTTTTTTAGTAGAAATAGCTATGCTATTTCTAGTACTATGCTCAGCACCGTCCCAAGCACTTTAAGCATATTAACTCTGAATTTCAGCAACTGCGAAAACACTATTACCTCCATCCTCATTATATAATAGGGAAATAGGCAAATGAAACTTTAATAACTCACCTGTAGTCATAGAAATTTATTAATAAAATTCAGATTTGAATTCACTCATTTTAGTTCAGTCCTTAGTACTAACCATCATACTGATATGCATCAATTTTATAAGAGAATAAACTATTCAAATATAAAATAAAGTGACTGACAGTGGGAGCACAGTACTGAGAACCACGGAAAACTGGTGATTGAGTGATTCATCAAAAAGAGCAGGTGCTACACAGCTCTAGTCAACTATTGTTATGTTTAAATGTGTTAGCCAGTTACTGGTCCATAATTCTGGCAAAATAAATGAGGTTCCTGCCTCAGATAATAAGAACTTTACTACACAAAGCACAGTAAGCAGCATGATCATTAGTTCATTTATATCAGTTCCTTTTCTTGCCACACTATATTGAGCCTTGGCCCAGATTTAACAGATGTGGTTTCTAAATGATGCATTTACTTAACAGGAAAGAAATTTATTCAGTCATATAATATGAAATAGAACAAAGTCAGAGGATTAACACTGACTTCCAGACCAACTATAAAGCTACAGTGATCAAGACAGTGTGGTATTGCCTCAAGCATAGACAAACAGATCAATGGGAAAGAATAAAGCCACAAAACAGAGCAATACAAATATAGTCAACTGATCTACAACAAGGAAACAAACATAATTCAATGAAATAAGGATATTATTTTCAACAAATGGTGCTGGAACAAATGAACATTTACACACAAGAAAAAAACAGACATATGTATGTTCATAGTTTACAAAAATGATCTCAAAATGGATAGGAAACCTAGATGTCTCAAAATTTTAAAAAATAAAATAAAAAGGACTTGGAATATGGCTTAGTGGTAAAGCACCCTGAGTTGCATATGCGTGCATACGTGTTTTTAAATAGGTGTGTGTGTTTATATATGCAAATGTGTTTACTATATGGATAGGGGAGAGGGAGAGAGACTTAACAATATTTTTAAATTATAAAATTGGCAAAAAATCCATACACCCCATCAAAGAAAATATACAGGTATATGATAAGCATATAAAAAGTTCAAAATTATGTATCATTAGAAAATTGCCAAATTGAAACAATAAAATTCACTATGTACCTATAAGAATGGCTAAATTTTCTAATACTGACAACACAAAACGCTATTGAGGATGTGGAACAATAGGAACTGATTCATCCCTGCTGGGAGCGCAAAATGGTTCAGCCACTTAGAAAAACAGTCTGGTAGATTCTTACAAAGCTAAATACAGTCTCGCCATATGATCTATCAACCATACTTCCATTTTCCCAATTGAGTTAAAAATTTATATCCAAACAAAAACTTATATATGAATGTTTATAGAAACTTTATTCTTAATTGTCAAAAATTTTAAGTAATCTAGCTATTTCAGAAGGTGAATGATAAACTGTGCATCCGTACAACAGAATACTATTCAGTGAAAGAAAGAAATGCATTATCAAGCTATGAAAAGACAAGGAGGAACCTTACATGGCTATTAAAATGAAAGAAGGAAGACTGAAGCAGCTACATACTGTGTGATTCCAAGTCTATGATATTATCAAGAAAGCAGAACTATACTGGGGTCAGAGGAAGGGAAGAAATGATGAACTGGTGGAACACGGCCTATACAAGGCAGTAAAACCACCACATCTGACATAGTAAAGGCTGACACAGGATACCACATTTGTAAAATTCTGAAAAACTATAGAATACAGAGAGTGAACACTAATGTAAATTATGAATTTTATTTAATAATAAGGTATGAGTATTGTTTCACCATTTGTAATAAGTGTACCAAACTAATGTAAGATATTTAATAACAGCAGCGCCTAGAGGGAGGGTAATTAAGAGCTCTACTTTCAGCACAATGTTTTTGTAACCTAAAACTGCTCTAAAAAGTAATATCTGCTTTTGTAAAAAGAGACGGAGACTGGCTGACAGTATATAACAGGAAAAAATGAAGAACAGTATTAGGCCCAATATATAAAGTTGCCAAAATTTTACCATTTTGACCCTCAAAATTCATAATTTTTATGGTTCAACCTGATATGTAAACAAAGTTAGAAAATGTGGATTATTTGAAGTCAAGAATGTAAAAAGCATGTTATTTATTTTAGGTAACAGCAGGCAGCCCTCCCAAGCACTTATTACAAAACAAAAATTGAGTGTTTTTATGTCATGGATACAGTGTCTTATCTAAAAACCATTAATGTTGGATTTCTTAAACTTTTCACCTCTTTGTGTGATCTATGTTTCTTCCAAAGTGTTTTTTCTTTATTCCTTTTTCTTTCACAACTTCCCCTTCTTCTATGTGGAATAAAATGTCTCTTGATCTTTCTCTACTTGATATTTTGCCCCACTGGCTCAGGAAGTTGATGAAAAGCTCCCCAGACCTGGGTGAGAGAGCTGAATAACCTGATCCTAATATGGCTCAGCAAAATAGCTCAGGAAAAACTCAATATCAGTTGTTTTTAGTTTTACTTTTTGTCCTTTAAAACCAATCACTTCTTTAAGAAGAATCCTCTATTTTCATGTTTGCATCTAGAACCCTGGATGTCAGTCTTCTGAGAGCTAGATGGAAGGCTGTTATTCTAAACTTGTAGTGCATATTCATTTACTTAGTCTCCTTTTTTTGTATATTACTCTTCCCTCTTTAATTTTGGGAATGCTGAATTCATTGATTGGCAAACAATACTTTCATTTCCTTGGTGATTTTGAATTCTCAATTTAGATCATTTTTAATTAGCTAAAGATCTTTTTCCCATATTAGATAAAATATATCAGAGGCATATGCATTACATTTAGTGTCATAAATTAATATTTACTTTTTTCTTTAAAAATATTTTATGACTAATTTTCTAAATGCAAATTTTCTTTTTCTCTCAAATTATAAATTTAATATTGTATTATGCTCTCTAATTTAAATCCAGAATAAAGAGAATAAGTGAAAGCATATGCATTTAATCTTATGATTCTCAACTTTTCCTTCTACCTGACTATGGTGTGAGAGATTTGAGAATGAGAATATCTCTTTTAAAATTAGCAGTGCCAAAGTTAAGACTAAAAAGTGATCTTTTTAATATATCATAATATGAGTATGATATGAAAAGAATTTGATTTATGTTCTAAATTTACTAATGTGTCTCCTTTGCAGTGCCTATCTTAGTTATTTTCATGCTGTAGACATTCAATAAAAGGATAAAATTAGAGAGTCTTCAAATATCAAATTTTATGATCTAAAAGCAACCTTCATTTGATATGTACATAACCAAGAAGTTGTTCAAACTAGCAATCTAGCACTTCTGTATTTGATTTGTAACATTTACTCAAATATTCAGCTCTAATTTAAGCAAATAATTAAAATTCAAGTGAAAACATTTTAATAAATTCCTAAAACACATCATTAAGCTAAATCATTATACCCTGAACATCTACATTCTTGTCTATTTGCACCAAGTTATTGAGATGATATGAAATATATGTGAAAGTATAAATTTTCATCAAAGATCTTTGAAAATTCAGTTAAGTCAAATGTACATTAAAGAAAATAGATGTATACATGCAAAAATACAAGATTCCTAATAAAACAATACAGATTTTCTTGAAAACAACAATGATATCAATGTTTTTCATAACACAATTCAAGGTCTATCTTATATCCAGTACTTATTAAGGTTTAGATAGAAGTTGACCCTCAAAAGCTCATTTGTGAAACAATGCAAGGGTGTTTAGAGGCAAAATGATCATGTTATAAGAGCCTAAACCTAATCATTGCATTGATTCACCTGAATGGATTAAATGGGTGGTAACTATAGGCAGGTAGTGTGGGGCTGGAGGAGGTAGGCCACTGGGTGATATACAGTTTGTCACTGGCAAGCAGAGTGCATTTTCTGCTTCCTGATTGCCAAGTCCTGAATGCTTTCCTCTATCACACTCTTCCACCATGATGTCTGTCTTACCTTAGATTTAGAGTAATGGAGCTAGCTATGGATGACTGAGACCTCTGAAGCTGTGAGCACCAAATAAACTGTAACTCCTCTAAAACTGTTTTGCCAGGTCTTTTTGTCACAGCAACTAAAAAAGTGACTGAAACAGTAGGTATCAGAAAGGTTTTTGACCTTCCAGCAGTCAAAGAAAACTATTAGATGTACAGAGTACAGAAGTGAAGTAAGAATCTTCCAGAATACTGAAGAAAACAAAAATTTACTACTATAGGATAAACTTGTACCAAATTTATTCATTAAACAATCATTTTTATTTGTTATACCAGGAAATCTAATCTAAGGTCTTTCCTTCACTTTAGACAGAGACCAGAAATAAATAAACACCTGATTTTTATGAACTGACAAACTTACAATAAAACCTCAATTTTAGCAACTAATCTACTTTCTGCTGCAGTAATGAAACATCATTTTAAAGCCTAGCTACCTATTCCTTTAGTACCAAACAATATATTATATTAATAACAGGGACAAATAAACAGTTTTTATATGCAACAGAACATGCTGTCTGATGCTGGCTTTACTTTTCTAGTCTACCTTTTGAATACCACAAAACTAATAAAGATAGAAACCAAAGTGTTTATGCATTTAAAATAAATGATGAGAAGTTCCTGGTATTCCTAAAAAGCTAGATTTCTATCTAGTAGCTAGATTACTAACAGTAGAATTATTTATAATACTTCTACCATTAAAAAATAACCCTTAAAACTATATTTAATTTTGTTACCACTTAATTACATTTAAGATACTAGTCTAAAGGAAGTCTTTCTTGAGATTTTTAATTTTCATGAATATAAGTTAAGAATTCAGCTTGTCAACTTTTCCATCTTGAAATTTCAGAAAACTCCAAAACTATGTATACTCAAAAGGAGTTTTTAATTTTTCTTTTATAATTTCTCTAAAATAACTAATATTTCAGAGGCTTAAAATTAATTTTATATTTCAAAGATATTTAGATCACTAAAGCAATCAATATTACTTCTTAGACCAACACTTTTAAAATGTGGCTTCCAATAATTAGGAATAAAAAAACAGCACTTTACTTTTACAAGGTCAACACTATACACACCTTTTTCCTAGCAACCTATAGTAACTACTTTTCTTTTTTTACATTTCACTGACAAAAGCTATTCAAAATGACATATTTCAGACTCATATTAACTATGTTTGAGTTAGCATATCAGAGTCAATTATCAAGAAATTAATGTTTTTCAGGACACAAAACGGACTATCCCACAAGATACCACTGACACAGAAGGTAGCCAGAGTTGACCTGTTCTGGTACTTAAGGCAAAAATTTCATTCTATTTGGGTAAGTCAGAACTAATTTAAGACCACCAAGAGTTGTTAATGAGTGGTTGTATAAGTCAAAGACCATTCCTAATGTGTAATGATTATGTCAACTAATAGGGAAGTTCTACTCTGATTTTCTTAATCAGTTTTAAGGGAAACAGTCACCTACAGCTCTCTCTAGAACACATCATGTAAGCAGAGAACTCATAAGAAGTAAAGGAATAGAGTGAGTTTCAGTGCTCAATTTTGTTTAAACAACCCTGAGTGATCATGGGTTGATTCAGTTTCTGTCTGCAGCTGTTGATTTATATGATTCCACCAAAAATTTTTCTTCTAACTTCCTCTACAGAAAAGAAAGAGAGGCCAAAGAAGGAAAAATAAAATACCAGGCAAGTAATTAAACTTGAGATTCCAAAAATACTGAATGAAATTATATTTACATTGAAATTATACTCTCTGTTCTTCAAAGTTTTCTCTTCTACTAAAATGATTCAACATGACAACAATCAGGTCAATATCAATTTCCCTAGGAATAACTAGGTCAAAATCAGTGACTGAATCGGTGAAGATGAAACATTATTCCACCCAGTGTCAATTTCTAGTCAGAATGTAATTTGTTCAATAAGACGGGGAAGAATACAACAAGCTTTGGGGGGCATCATGCTTGCAATTGAGTGGTTTCAGGAAAGAGAGGGCCAGAGGTCGTATGTTTTGGTATTTCTTGGCAAATTACTTTTTTGACCATCACAAAGAATAGGAACTCATTACTTTTTGGAGAAGAAAACTATTGATATTCTGAGTGATTTTACTGTTGAGAATTCATAAAAAGCCTATTTTCCTTGCTATCTTTATTATTATTGACTGTTTCTAATATTGATTCTAATCCACACAACACAGCTTAAAAATAAGATATTGTGTCCTGGTAAACCAAAGTTTATACCTTGGAAGAAAATGAAAATGTTAATTATAATGAAAACTAGAGATAAAAATTTATTAACTTTTTACAAAATATTATTTCCATGGTTACAAACATAGGTGTTTATCAGGAAGTTGAAGCTAAAATGCAATTTTGCATAAATAATTAAACTTTACATTTGCAACTAGAACAACACAGAAGAAAACATAATTTTCACTTGGATAATAATATGTTTGCCTTCATTGATCAAACTGACATTTCTGAGGCAAAAGTACTCTGGTTATAACAATAGTAATGGTTTAGTATCATTTTCTAGTATATTGGGACACATGAAAGATGAAATGTTTTAATGTATTGCATTAAAATACTATGTATTCAAACTAAAACTAAACTGAAGAGATATCAAATTGGTTCATTTATACTTCCTTTCTCTGGTATTGCTACATTCAAATCCCAATGAAAAAATTGTATATCTCACCCATTTTTTTTTTTAAAGAGAGAGGAACAGAGAGAGAGCGGGAGAGAGGGAGCGAGTGAATAAATTTTAATTAGTTTTTCATGTAGACTTCATTGCTTGGAGATTTGAGACTTTGGGTCTTCTTTGTATACCACGTTGTGGTGCTGGGTTTCGAATTCAAGTCCTCGCATGTCCCATGCAAGTGCAGTAACCATTGAGCCACTGCTCTAGACCCCTCACCCATCATTTTAACCATAGTCTATTTTACAGATAAAGCAGCATGTATAATTTTCCCACTTTTAAATATATTGGCATCTTGAATCAAGTATACATATATAGGAAAGCAATGGTTACTACCTGAAGAAGTTGCAGTTATGACACCTGCGATGGCCAGAGCTTTTTTGTGTGTTTGTTTTCTTAACAACATTGACAACATGTGGCGTAATGTTCTCACTTTAAATTATTAGTATCTAGAAATAATCTTTTTGTAACAAGCAGTGATTCTTAAACTTTTTGAGGGGCTGGGGGATTTACAGCTTCCTTTGAGAGCACTATGAAAGCTCTCTCAGAAAAATACATTTATGTGCAAAAAATATTTTGCATCAAGAATTTATGGACTAAATTAAAATGATCTGTAATACATAATCACCCAATATTCTAAGCTAAAATCTATTCTTAACATCCAAACATCAATCACCATTCCAATACAATAGCTACTTAAATGATGAGCCTGGAATCCTCTCAACACAACAGGGAGCAGATCATACAGACCCCTCAAAGTATGATACCAGAGGCTGATAACAGATTATCCAGCAGAACTTAACAAATCTCGCCAAAACTTAGTAACTTGGAAAGTTTAAAGGAATATCAAGGATTCTGCAAGCAGACATGAAGGGTGAGAATTAAAGTAAGGCTGTAGTCCATGGAGAGTCAAAGACCTTCTTTTTTAAAAGGGCAAATGACAGGTAGCTTTTAAGCATTCACATTGGGGTATTAAGTAATGTGCTGTGACCTTTACAATTGAAGTGGAAAACTAATGTCTAAAAGCAAAAGTTTAAATCACTTTTCTGAATGATATGAAATACTGTACCACAAACTTTAAAATCAAGGTATAAAATTGAATTTTTAAAAGCAGACATTTAAGACACATTTAAAGTAAATATATAAAAAACAAACAAAACATTTTCTATAAAGATAATATAAACACTTGGAAAAGGACTCTGGAAGTAAACTTCATCCAATATCAAGCAATATGTACTTCAACCTTGCTTTTATCTTTCTTTATTAGCAATTTATCAAGAAAATTAGTAAAGGTAATATATTAAATGTTAAAAAATAAAACTTGAGTTTGGCTTGATTTACATTAACACATAACAGAACTGTACTCAGAAATTCTCAGCATCTACCCAAAGTTCAGAGGAAATTTTTAAAATCGTGCTCTGCTGTTGTTCAAATGTCTAGTATCATTTTAACTATTTTATATTTTAGTACTATTAAAAATAAGAGCTTGTCAGGAATATTCTATTTTCTAGTGCCTCTCTGAATTGGCATATATTGTTTCTGTGTCTAGAACATGCTCTTTTGGCTTGTCTAAAGAAAAAACTATTATTCTTTCCTATTTTATATCAAAAACTTGGTGAAATTTTTCTGACTCCCTTTGACTAACTTAGGTATTCCTTAATACATACATCTTGGTACCTTTCACCTATTCCCATTATAATAATCCTGTTAAAATTAAAATATTTGTGTATTTTTCTCTTTATTAGATTGCTACATATTTGGATACACTAATTTTTCATTTTTTGGATTCTCAGACCTTATGATGGTTTAGGTATGTGGTATTTACCAAAAGCTTATATGTGAGACAATGCAAGAGAGTTAAGAGGTGAAATGATCACATTATGAGAGACATAACTTAATCAGTGAATTAATGCACCTGAATGTATTAACTGAGTAGTAACTAGGCACGTGATAAGTACCTCCCTGGGAAAATGCCTAGAACATATACCCACTTCCCAGGTCCTTGGGAAGCTGCCTATTGTCATCACCAATCAACGTGAGAACTCAAAAAGTGACATAGATTTTTGAAATAACCATATCAGACAATCAGACAAAAATAGATAAAAAATCAAAATATAATAAAGGGAGCTTTATGATATATCATTAAACAAACAAATATGTTAATTATTAATGTTCCAGAAAGAGAAAAAAAGGGAAATGCATAGAAAGCCTATTTAATGTAAAAATAGCTGAAACTATCCCAAATCTTGGGGGAAATATAGATATCAAGGAAGCTCAAAGAACCCTAACTATATTCAGATAAAAAAAAACATGTTATAGTTAAACCAGTGAAAACAAAAGATAAAAAGCATTCTAAAAATAGCAAAAGAACATCATTAAGCCACATATAAGGGAATCCTAATTATACTAAAAATTTTCTCAGCAGAGACATTACAGGCCAGGATAATGGGATGATACATTCGAGGTCAAACAACAATACTTTCCCCAGCAAACCTATCCTCCAGAAATAAAGAAGAAATAAAGACTTTCCAAGATAATTATTAAAAATTAAGGGAATTCATTACTATTAACAGAATAGTCTTACAAGAATTATTTGAAGAAGTCCCACATCTGGAAGCAAAAGGACAATAATTACCTTAATGAAAATATGAGAAAGTATGAAATTCAACATTATAGCAGACACACAAAAGAGAAAGAAAAGAGGATCAAGCCACAAAAAGAAAAAGGATATACAAAGCAACCTTAATTTTTTTTTAAATGATGGGAGTCCTTCACTGCCAATATAGATCTATATATAAATGGATTTAACTCCCCAATTTTAAGTTATAGACTGAATGAATGGATAAAAACATGAGACCCAACAATATCCACAAGAAATTCATGTAAGCAGTAAAGACATGGAGACTGAATATGAAGGGATTCAAATATTTCACACAAATAGAAACCAAAATAAAGAAGAAATAGCTACAGCTATATTAGATAAACTGGCCTTTAAGTTTAAAACTGTATGAAGCGTGAGATGGGGGATAGCTCAAGAGTAGAGCACTTGTCTAGCATTCTTGAGTTCCTGGGTTCAACTCTCAGCACCAAAGCCAACACTAATGTAATCAGAGACAAATAAAGTCACTACAAAATAATAAAGGGATTAAGGCAAAAGAAAACATAACAATTATAAATATACATGCACCCAACAGTGGAGTATTCAATTATATATAAAAAAAAACATTAGCAATAGAACTCAACACAATAATAGTTAAAGATTTCAACACTTTACTTTCATCAATGGAAAGGTTATATGATCAGAAAAATCAACATAGACCAAATGAAACTAAAAGAAATTTACTGACCATTTTGTCTACCAGCTACAGAAGACACATTCATTTCATATGCACACAGAACATTCTATAAGATAGACTACATGTAGAGCACAAATTAAGTCCCAAAAGATACAAAAATAATCAATCATATCATATATATTCTCTGACCAAAATGGAATTAAACTAGAAATCAGCAAGCAAAATTGTAGAAACTTTACAAATATATAAAAATTGGCATTTTGTGAACAAGGAATCAGTTAAGAAATTAAGAGGGAAATTAAAAATTTTGAGACAAGTGGAAATGGAAACACAGCAAAATCCTAAGACAAACGTTTATGCCAATTAAGTGCTTACATATAAAAGATCTCCAGTAAACCTAATGATGACTTTCAAGGAATCAGAAAAGCAAGCATAAACCATACTCAAAATTCATAAAGAGAAAAATGACAACAATCAAAATTAATAAGTGAAATATAGAATAAGTATGTATATCTATATTATCAAAAAATTAAAGATAAAATCAAAAAAGCTTTAGCTAGCCTAAGGAAAAACAAAATTAAACAAACAAATAAAATTCAAGATGAAATTGGAGACATTATAACTGATATCACAGAAATATATAGCGCATTTAGGGCCTACTATAAACAACTGTATGCCAACAAATTGGAAGACCTAGAAGCAGATAAATTTTTGGACATTCACCAAAACTGAACCATGAGGCTGTTAAAAACATAAGAAGATTAATTATGAGTAATTAGATTATATCAGCAATAAAAAAAAATCTCCCAAATAAGAAAAGTCATGAGCTGGCTCCACAGGTAAGTGTTACCAAATTTTTAAAAGAACTAATAACAATTTCTCAAAGTACTGCATAAAAATTGACAGGCAAGCAATCTTTCCAAACTCACATCAAAAGAATGAAGAACAAAGTTGAATGTGGCAGCACATACCTATAATTGGGGGTGTGGCAGGATCACAAGTTCAAAGCCAGCCATAGCAACTTAGTGAGGACCTAATCAACTTAGCAGACCCTGTCTCAAAATAAAAATCAAAAACCAGGCAGGGGATGTGACTCAATGGTTAAGCACTCCTGGGTTCAATCCAAGGAAGGAAGGAAGGAAGGAAAAGAAAAGCAGACATATAGAAATCTCAGTATATTAAAAAAAATCATTTGGCTCTTCTGCTCCAGGCCCCAGAACATGCCCAGTACAGACCAGAGAAGGAACCTTGCCTGTAGCAGCCCCTGCCCATAAGACACATGACTTACCTGTCCAGGACTCTTCTGGTCCCAGCCCAGCAGGCACGGCACCCAGGACAACCCAGGTTTCAGATCAGCAACCTTGAGTCTACTATGGAGCAAAACAAGGCTCCAGGCAGAAGCAGGTATCTGGAAGAAGGTGATCATCAAAGGGTTTGTGTCTGACCTGATCCTTGGACTTCCAAGGAAGGACCACTGGAGACCTGCCTTCCTTCCCTGTAGGACATCTCAGTTCAGAGATCCAGAAGAAGCTCTTCAAAAATGAAAAATCAAACTGGAAAAGAATCACTTCAAACCCACAACTCCCCTACAAAGGAACCCATGGCTGGGGAATGGGAAAAACCTAGAAAAAAATCATCAATGATCTGATTATTAAAAGGAACAATGAACTAAAAGAAGATACAATGAAGGGACTAAGCGAGGAAACTCAAGAGATGAAAAACTATTATCAAAAAGAAATAAACACACTGTAAAAGGAAGTGACAGAGCTGAAATCGTCAGTCAATCACATTAGAAGAACAATAGATGAATTTAATAATAGACTAACTTCTATGGAAAACAGAACCTCAGCACTTGAAGAAAGAACATCCTATAATGAGGATAGGCTGAGGAAACCAAAGCACATGGATGACAAGAAAGAAAAAAAGAATTCACAAAGCATGAGCAGAATTTTCAAAATGCCTGGAATGAAATCAGAAGAAATAATTTAAGAGTAATAGGGATAAAAGAAGAAACTGAAACACAAACAAATGACATAAAGAAAATTCTCAATGAAATACTTAAACAAAATTTATTCCATATTAAAATATAATTAGACATGCTCATCCAGGAAGCATATAGGACACTCAAAAGACCTAATCAAAAGATAAGTTCACCAACACACAACATATTCAAGATGCATAACAGGGAAATCAAGGAAAGAAAATTAAAAGCTGCAAGAGAAGTACCAAATCATATAAACTGGACAACATGTACCAATTTCTAGGAACATACAACATCCCCAAATTGATGCAGGATGAAATCAAAATCCTAAACAGTCCAATAAAAGGCACTGAAATCCATATAGCAACTAAAAGCTTTCCAAAGAAAAAAGCCCAGGAGCTTTTCTCATAGGTGTTTTACCACACCTATGAGGAGGAAATAATGCCTTTCTTATTAAGCAATTTCAAAAATTGAAAAGGAGCGAACACTGCCAAAATACACTTTATTAGGCAGAAATAACTCTAATACCAAAAGCCAAAAAAGATGCATCAAAAAAAGAAAACTAGAGACCTATATTGTTATAAACATTGACACAAAAATCATTTAAAATGTTCTAGCAAACTGCATTTAGAAACACATGAAGAGCATAATTCATCATGATCAAGTGGGCTTCATTCAAGGGATGCAAAGTTGGTTCAACATACATAAATCAATAAATGTGATTCATCACTTAAACAGAATTAAGGACAAAAATCATATTATCATCTCAATTGATGTAGAAAACACCTTTGAAAAAATCCAGCACACATTTATGCTCAAATCTCTAAAGAAATAAGAATCAAAGGATCTTAACTTTGTGAAGGCCATATATGCCAAAACGTTAGCTAGTATAATACTAAATGGAGAAAAATTGAAAGATTTTACACTAAACACAGGAACTCTCACCACTTTTATTCAATATAGTCCTTGAGACCCTATCTGTGGCAATAAGGCAAGCCATGTAAATCAAATTGATAAGAATAGGAAGAGAGGAAGTGAAACTATCCCACTTGCTGATGACATGATCCTATATTTGGAAGCTCCAAAAAACTTCACCAGACAACTGCTTTAGCAAAGTAGCAGGATACAGGGTCAACACCCATAAATCAATAGATTTCCTATATGCTAATAATAATAGGGCAAAAGGAGAAATCAGGAAAACAGTTCTATCCACAATATCCTCAAAAAGAATAAAATACTTAGGAATTAATCTGACAAGAGAAGTAAAAGACTTCTAAAATTACAATTATTAAACACTGAAGATAGACATTGAAGACTTGAGAAGATGGAAAGATGTTCCATGCTCTAGTTAGGCAGTTTTAATATAATTAAATGGCCATTCTTCCAAAAGCACTATACAGATTCAATGCGATCCCCATCAAGATATCAATGTCATTCTTTACAGACATAGAAAAAGCAATTCCCAAATTCATTTGGAAAAAATAAGAAACCCAGAATAGCCAAAACATTACAAAGCAAGAAAGACAAAATAGATGGTTTTGCAATACTAGATCAAAAATTATACTGTAGAGTTGTAGTAACAAAAACAGCATGGTACTGTTATCAAAACAGGAATGAAAACAATGGAATAGAATAGAAGACTCTGAGACAAACCCACAAATCTTTAAATATCTGATCTTTAACAAAAAAGGTCAAAATATAACATGGAGGAGAGACAGCCTATTCAACAAATGGTGCTAAACAAAGTGGATAGCCACCTGCAGAAAAATGGAAATTAGATCCTGTCTCTCACCATGCACAAAATTAAACCAAAATGGATCAAGGAATTAGGAATTAAACCAGCTAACATACAACAGCTAGAACAAAAATTAGGACCAACACTTTAGCATGTAGGAGTTGGCAAAGACCTCCTCAATAAGACTCACAAAGTGGGTTGAAGCAGTGGCTTGGAGGTTATGATGCTTGCCCAGCATGCAAGAGTATGTGAGTTCAAACCCCAGCACCATGTACACAATGAAGTCTTGGAGCTACTAAAACCACATGAAAAGCTAAATAAAATTAATTCTCTCTCTCTATTGTTCTCTCTCACTATCCCCTTTCTCTTTAAAAAAAACATGACTCACAAAGTGAAAGTATTAAAGTCAAGTATTAATGAGTGGATGCTGTTAAACTAAAAAGCTTTTGCTCAACCAAGCAATCAGTCAAAACTGTCAAGAGAGAACCTACAGAATGAGAGAGATTCATGGCCTGTGATTCCTTCGACAGGGGACTAATATCCAAAATTTAAAAAGAACTCAAAAAACTGATAACAAAGACACAAACAATCCAGCTAATAAATGCGTAAAAGACCTAAATAGAAACTTCTCAAAAAAGGAAATCAAGCAAGCCAATGAAAATATGACAAAGTGTTTTAAATCACTAGTAATCAGAGAAATGTAAATCAAAACTACATTAGGATTTCACCTCACAACAGTGAGACTGGCAAAGATGAAAAATACAAACAGTAACAGATGTTAGAGTGACTTCAGGTAGATAGGAACACTAGTAGTGTTGGTGGAAATGCAGACTGGTACAGCTGCTCTGGAAAGCAGTGTGGAAGCTCCTCACAACATTAAGGTTGGATCGACTGTATGGCTGAGCTATCCCTCTATTGGGTATTTTCCCAGAGGAGTTAAAATCAGCACATTACAGTGACAGCAAAATCTGTGTTCATAGCAGTTCAATTTACAATACCTAAATTATGGAACCAACCCAGATGCCCCTCACTGGATGAATGGATCCAAAAGCTGTAGTATAAATATACACAATGGAGTTATACTCAGCTATTAGAAACAATGATACTGCATCTTTTGAAAGTAAATGGATGGCAGTGGAATAAATCATGCTAAGTAAAGTTAGCTAAACCCAGAGAATAAAGGGCCAAATGTCTTCCCTCTTTTGTGGAGTCTAGAGCTAAACCCAGACTTGGATGAAAGGTAGTCAAACTCTTATATGAGACCCACCAAAAGCATTTCAATACATAATCTAGGGGAATCACAGACATGGAGGTGGGAAAGTAGGAGGGGAGAGGTGGAGTGGAGGGAGAGTGAGGGAAGATAGGGAAGAATCTAGGGAGAAAAATCAAAAATACAGCATACTCTTTACCCCCCTGAGAAGTCTTATAATATTTATACAATCATTTAATTCTGGAAAATTTACATATATATATATATATATATAGCAAGACATTTATATTTCTTATAGAGACTTAATGTAGAAGAATGAAGAGATGGGTGTGGGCAGTGTGGGGGTAACTATTGTTTAGGGTCAAATGCATACAATATTGTTACTTTATGTACATTTATAATTGTACAACATCTCAACTCCTTAATAAAAATTTAAAAAGGAGTAATTATAAAATAAAAATTTACAGGCATGTGAATGTCAATTAAATACAAAAGGAAAAATAATTTGATAAAATGCAATATACTATCATAAAAATATGTCACCAAATTATAAATAGAAGGAATGTATCTCAACATAATAAAGTCTATATATTAGAAACCTAAAGCCAACATCATTCTGAAAAGCTAAAAAGCTGTAAGCAATTCCTCTAAGATCTGGTACAAGACAAAGATATCCCATTTACTACAATTATTCAAAATATTACCCTAAGTCTTAATCACAGCAATTTGTCAAGAAAGAAACACAGGAAGGACATACAAATAGGAGAGAAGAAAAGTCAAAATATCATTATAGATGTCATGATTTTATATAGATAAAAATATAGACTCCACCTAAAAACAGCTAGAACTAATAAATTTAGGACATTATAGTATACAAAATCAACATTAAAAAATCAGTAGCATTTTTATATTCTAATAATTACATTGGCTGAAAAAGAAATTAAGAAAACAAACCCATTCAGAATAGACACAAAAAAACCCTTAGAAATAATTTTGATAGATGCAATGATCTTTACAATGAAAATTACAAAAATGGAAAAATATCCCATAATCATGGATTGGAAGAACAAATATAGGTAAAATGTCCAGACTATCTACAAAACAATTTATAGATTCAGTGTAATACCCATCAAAAAATCAAAGAAAATTAAATAAATTCCAATCAATTTCAAATGGCAATCAGCAGAAGCAAGAGACCAGGGGACAGGAGAACGGAGAAAGAAATGCCGAGGGTTAAGGGGGGAGGTTATTGATGAAATTGCATTGTATATTGTGTGCATGTATAAATATGTAACAACAAACCTCATCATTATGTACAACTTTAAGGCACCAATAAAAAGTAAATAAAAAGACTAAAAATTTTTTAATAAAAAAATCAATGATATTCTTCACCAATGTAGAAAAAATAATCCCAAAACTTATATGGAACTACAAAAGGCCCAGAATACCCAAAACAATCTTGAGCAAAAGAACATACTTGAAACCATCACAATACCTGACACCAAAACATACTGTAAAGCTATAATAATCAGAAAATGGGATAGTGGCATGAAAAACTGACACATAGACCCAACAGAGAAATATAAAACTAAAAAGAAAATTCACAAAAGAATGAAAATGGCAAAAAGTTTGCAAATATGGGTGTGCAGTTTATGAGAGCTCCAGTTACTTGCATATATTATTGTAAGGACCACTATATTTGGACATTTTGGAATCCAGTGTAGTATGAATCACTAAAACAATGCATAACTATTTGTATATTAAAGATAATGAGATTTAAACACTTTTCAATTACAGTCCAATTGCAGTTCTAAATCAGGGTCATAAATACCTAAACATATATTTTTCCATAAAAAATGTAATATGATAAAACAAACATATTCCTTAGATAGTCCAAAATAAACTTATTCAAATCATAGGGGTATCAAAACATATATGAGCAAGTTATAATTAAAAAGACCTACTAGTAATTTATCAGCCTATCAGTTCAGAAGTAACCTTTCCTTTAAAGAGGGAAAAGTATGAAAAAAAGTTTTCAATTATTAAACACAACAAATCATATTAAGAAGATAAAAAAATAATTATAGGCTCAATTCTTAACATAAAAGTTACATTGTAATACAGTGTAGTATTGGTATGAAGTTTTAGGCAATACTTCAATAAACATCACTAAACCCAAAAATGTTTCCTGCTAACATGAAAATAATTTTCTATAACAAATGGCTATAGTGAAGTATAAATATCATATTAGCTTTATAAAGAGTAATGATAGTATCTTTTATGATGAGCACATCATAAAATGAAACATGATAGCATTAGATTTATTATCATTTATTAATTGTGAATAGTATTAAAAACAGTTTTTAAAGGGATAGAAAAGTATTTAGTTAAATATCTGATATGTCATAAACTGCCCAATCCATACCAGTTCTCCATTTTGAGAACTTGCCTCCCATTACCCAGCCCAGGTCCTAAACTTCCTTGACTTCCTTCCACCTTCTGAAACACTAGTAAGACTATAGCAGATTATTGCTTTCTGAAGTTAAGTCTATTAAATTAGTTTGCTTAGTCATCATGTACTAGAGGTCATCATTTGGAAGAATCAATAGCCAACAATTAAAATATCAACTTCTTAATTATTCACTTTTTCTTTTATCTTCTGATATTCTATTTCAAATATGCCTTTGACAGACACTGAAAAATCAATTAGATTACGAAATTTACTAACTTGAAAATATATATTCACTAAAAATAGGCTTGTAATTTACTCCAAAAAATATATATTTTATTTTGCCTCAGAATTAAATCTTAAATTAACTTAAAAATAATTATTATCTTATAGGGGTGCAATATAGAAGAATCAAGAGACTGGGGTGTGGGAAATGTAGGGGTAACTATGGTTTAGGATCAAATGAATATCATATTGTTACTTTATATGTGTAAGGAAAGGGAAAAGATGAAATGAAGGAAAGAAAGAGAGAGGAGAGAGGTGACTCCACAGTATCACAGGTTAATTCAGGAGAAACCTGCAGAGGGAGGCCCAGTGGAGTCTGAGATGCATCTGCCCTTGCAGCCTGGAGTAGATATAGAGAGAATGAGGGAGGAGGGGGCTAAGGTGTGAATTTTCTGGTTAAATTGGGTTTTTCAGTATGGTGGAGATTCCTCTGACAAGGGCCAGAGGAAATAGGTTCCGATGAGGGCCTGACGGCCAGAGTCTGTACATTTCAGAAAAATAAGTAGGGGATTTGCTGCCTGGATGAGTGACTTTTGGTAATTTTTCATATCCATCAATACACGTTTATGATAGTACAACTCAACTCCTTCGTAAAAATTTAAAAAGAAAAAACAGATACTGAATGATTCCACTTAGGCGAAGTGCTAAAAGGAGTTAAAATCATAGAGGCAGAAAGCTGAATGATAGTTGCTAGGGATTAGGAGAGAGGAGCATAGAAATTTATTAATGGTGACAGTTATAATTTTATAAAATTGTAAAGATTTATGGAACAGGATGATGGTGATGGTTGTACAACATTAGAAATTATTTAACACTGTTAAACTGTATACTTCAAAATGGTTAAGATGGCAAATTTCATTTTGTGTATTTTACTATACAATGGTATTAGCTGAAGTATATTTTTATATTATGTGCAGTACAAATATGTAATGATGAATGCCATCATTCTACACAACTATAATCTATCAATAAAATTATAGAAAAATGACTAATAAATTTAATTAATAGACCCATCAAATTTGAAGTAACACATAAACTGGGGGAACTATAGCTATGAGAGTGCAGGGAGGAGAAGAAAGAGAAGGATGAAAGGGATAATGGGGTTTATCAATACTGTAAGGTACACTTGACTCCCATAAGAAGCCAAAAATATACTCATTCAGGCATATAAATCTATAAATTTCAATAATTAAAGATGACTATTAAATATTAAATGTGACTACTAAATATTTTCAATATTTAGTATAGTAGGAATGAGGGATTTATTTCAACCATACTCTCAGGACAATAAAGACATATTGCAAAACACATATTCTAAAACTCTGCACGTCTTACAAACTTCCCTCTTACAATTAGAAGGCTCACAGTTTAAGGGACCTTTATTTATTCCAAATCCAAAGCATAGCATTCACATTTATGAAAATAAAATAAAACATCAACAATCAACTTTATTAAATCCGAGAACTTTCTTCTAAGCCTTCCAATAAACTCATGATTTCAGTAAATACCAGGAGATGATAATACATGTTGTAACCAATTTTAAAATTTGTAGGAATGCAAATAAATTATATATAAATGCTATCTAGTACATTTGTAGATACATAAACTATTGAACTCACTAATTATTCAATAATTATTTTCAAAATGTCAAAATATATCTTCAAAAAAGTCTTCCTCAGAGGCTGGAGCTGTGGCTTAGTGGTTATGGAGCTTGCCTGGCATGTGCAAGGATGCGGGCTTGTATCCCAGCACCATGTACACAGCAAAGTGTCAGAGCAACAAAAACTAGATGAAAAACTATCAAACATATGAATCAAACATATAAGAAGAACTCAATGTATACATTTTCAGTACTTTCTGGAAATTATTCTATTCTTCTGTCATTGCTAATAGTGACATATCATTGACAAACCTCATATGTTGCTGGGCCAGGAGTAACCTCTTTGGAATCTTCAAACCTCTTCGATGCTTTAACAAATAATGGTATGGGGCAAGATTTCCTTAAAACAGGATTGTATGCTGCAGGCCCTAAAGAAAAAGAAACAAAAAATCATAATGAATTATGTATTAAAATTATTGATTTTGGTCATATGAATGTTATGCTTATGTTTCCACTCTTAAAATATAAAATTAACACCGAACAAGCTTGAGCCCATTCTTTCTGAATGCTTAAATCATTCAGTTCAGGACTTTGAAACAAACCACGAAATACTGACATCTAAATAAATGTAATTAAGCATAATGTAACAGTGATTTTCAAAAAGGAGAAAATAATGCTTTCTCAAGAAACAAATATATCATGAAAAAAACACCTAACTCTTTTATTTCCCAAATATCCATTCAATTGTTTCATGAGAAGGTAGTTCTTGAGCTGCATTTGGAAGGATGAATAGGGTTTTTTTTTTTTTTATGAACAGGATTTTTTTTCTTAAAGAGAGGTAGAGAGAGAGAGAGAGACAGAGAGGGAATCAATCTCATCCAGTTTTTCATGTGGCTTTCATTGCTCCAACACTCTGCTGTGTACGTGGTGCTGGGGTTCAAACCTGGGTCCCCTAGCAAGCCAGGCAAGTGCAGTAACTGATGAGCCACCACTCCAGTCGGTGAACAGGATTTTAAAGAGCAGAAAAAATATTTCTGGGCATTAAACACAATAGGAATCAAGGCACAAAGATGGAACTTCAATGGAAAAACTGTTTATAGTAAACAGATTCAGTAGAATAGGGTCTCATCCTAAATAACACTTACACTTAATACAATGGGTTTCAAATTGTATTCAATGATGACCCAAAATTCTGTGAAAGTGACCAGAGCATATATTGCAGGTAAAGCACAAGTAAAAGTGGTTCAAAAAGTATTGGGTCTGAATTAAAACAAGTTATATTCCTTGCTTTTATAATTATGTCATTGTATATTCTACTGTCAAGTATATCAAAAAAGAACTGATATAAAGAAAAAAAAATCTAGAGTGAATGTTTTCCATTTCAGAACCTATACAAGGTTTAACCAAAACCTTCTAGTAAAGAAAAAAATAACAAAATACAAACAGAAAAACTTTTGAGAATCACTCCCATTGACAGTGGGAAGTTTTTAAAAGTTTTACATTAAAGGAGATTCAGGAAGAAATTGCAGTTTAAGAAGTAAAATCTGGTAGTACTTCATAGGATGGCTGATTTCAGGAATATTAACAAGATATTTACAAACATTGGTAAGGGAATGGAAGAAAAACTCAACATTGTCTTAAAGATTCAAAAATAAATTTTAATATGAATAATAACTGGAAAAAGATTAAAATGAATAGTAGCTATGAAAAGATAATACTATGAAAACAATAAGGACATACAAAGAAAAGATAGTACTAGAGAGAAACAATATGAGTTTGGTTATGAACAAGTTATTTTTGGGAAAAAAAATGACAGGATACCCAATTAAAAACGTTCAGAAGACTAATGGAGATTGAAAAGCTCTGCAGGAAACATGTTCTAGAGAAAAGGAATGCAGCTAGTTCCTAGGGATAATGTTGAAGTTTCAGTAAGTAAAAGAGTGAAAAAAAAGTAATTGAAGACTGATTTTCAGGGCTATATATAAGAAAGGAAGAACAAAGTTAAAGAGGAAGATAACTTAGTGAATAGAGTCTGCCTAGTACAACTTTAAAGAAAATAGGGAGAGTATTTTTTCTCCATTCACAGTTTAACCAACATTCATTGAGTGACTATTACATGCCTGATGTTTTGAGAGTGTCTGAGAAGATTGCAAAGAAAATGTTTCAAGAAGGAAAAAGAATTCATAGGGCTGAGGTTGTGGCTTAGTGGTAGAACACTTCCCCGGCATGCCAAAGCCCTAGGTTCAATCCCTAGCATTGTTTAAAAAAAAAAAAACCGATAAAGAAGAATAAAGAAAAAAGACTTCATAGAAAGACTTGTCTTCAGCGTAGAGCATATGGAATACCATATTTCACCACATACTCATCTCTACCACATAATTATTGCACCCACCTTTTTTCAGTTCAAAAATTGGTTTATAACCTTTTGTTGCATATTTGTCTAATGGTATAATTCTATACCCCATGCTGCTTAAAAGGTAAACAGAGCAGCAATGTATTTACTGGTGGCATATGGATGCACATTTGTCTTCTCACCCACTGGGTGCCTAGAATTCTCAGTGCATGTACAGTGTCAGTATATTCTGAGAAGCCAACTTGTTTAGAGTACTACAGTACAAACAATAAGCACACTTATATAGTGGCACCGAGGATGACACATGGGACAACAAAATCAATAATAGTGGTGCAAAATCTTTACAGAGCATTAAATTTTGTAATTCCATACTTTGCAACATGTAGTAAATTTTCTCAAGTATGACATTTTGACTATAACTTAAAAGTAAATAACAGCTAATGTGTTAACTTTTATTTCATAAAGAAAAAATGCTGGCTAAATTGTCACAAATGATGTGTTCTAATTTGGACTATTTTCAGTTTTTTTTTAAAAAAGAGAGAAGAGGGACAGTGAGGGAAAGAGAAAGAGCAAATCAATTTTATTTAGCTTTTTTCATCTGGTTTTCGTTGCTCTGACACTTCATTGTGTACTTGGTGCTGGGGCTTGTACCGCGTCCTTGCTCATGCCAGGCAAGTGCTGTAACTGGTGAGCCACCACTCCAACCCCCGGACTATTCAATTTTAATGGAAGTTTACAAGTATTCCATGCATGCTAATCTTGCACCAAAGACTGTTTGATAAAAAATATTTTAAAGTATTACTAGCACATTATTTTTTAAAAAATAAGTTTCATATAATGGTTGTCCACATTTTTGCAAATTAAAATTGGCATAATACCTGCAATTATAATGCAGTGAAACATGGCTTTAACTATAAAACAGTAGTAATTAATGCAATTAAATTAAGGAAAATTCAAGAGACACTGCTGGAGAGAGAAATGTTGGGCACACAATATAGACAACGAACACAAACAGTGGAAACAGTACAGTAGATACAATGATATTAATGGAATACAAAATGAATGCCTCTATATCTCTGTAACCAACATGCAATTCAAAACTAACTACTTTGATAATACAATCCTGTTGATACTTAAAATCTAAAATATTTTAGAATTTATAGGTTTGTATTAATCATTTTAATGATTTTATTTCATTAATATACGTGATCTCAAAATTTTAAATGGAAGATAACATTGAGACTTGTCTAACTTTTTAATATAAATCAATGGTATATATATCAAAAGATATAAAACCTTTGTGGGAAGATAACTTTCTACAAAACAACAGCAGGCATGATTTTAAAATGACATAATTTATATTGATAATATAAAAGAAAAAGGCCCACACATATATACACAATATATTTTGTGTAGATTTTCATTCACAAACTAAATTATGCATGAAAAATGTATCTATTAGTACAGTACCCAAAAAGACACAAACTATCATCAGAAACTGGATGAATAATTTCATAACCAGTTAATTGAAATTTTAAACAATAACCATAAAAATATATAAAGGTTAATGCAATAGGCAAGTCTATTATCCAAACATAAGTTTCATTAAGTCCACACTCTGCCCTTTACATCATGCTACAGCAATTGATAAATATGTACGCACATGGTTATAATTTATTAAAACAAAATAAATTTCTCAAATGATGTCATAGTGGATCTCTTTTTATTGTACTTCCTTTGAGGAGCATTAAGTGAACCAAAACTCCTTTTAATATTCATCTTGATACATTTTAACACTCAGCCTGCTTTAAACTACAGAGTATTAAAAAAAGTTTATTTCACTTAATCTTAAAATATATTTTCAATTACATATTCTACTGCTTATATGATACAGGTCAAAGACTTATATTGCTTCACCAGCTCTGATTCACAGCTGGATTATGCAGAATCTATCTCCTATTTATATACCAAAATATCACATTTTAATCACAGGTCATGGAAGAAGAAAACTTCTCATTCTAAATCAAATGCCTATGAAAAGTCTGCCTGAATCATGACTAGTATACAATAGGAAACTCAAGAGCAGGTGATTTTTATAATTACATATTTTCTATTCCTATGCCAACTCAGTCTCTATGAAATGTCAACCAATGCTACAGGGCAAAAATGTAAGGAAACAGAACAATGAATAAATTAAAAGAAAGATCTGTGATTCTGGATTTTCAGTATGACCATTTTTGTACACTATGGTGGACTCAAAAATAACTTCTATAAAGCTTCAAAACCTCAGATTAAAAAAATCACTGTCTCATGTGTTAAATTTATCAATCTTATGAACACAGAGCCAATTTTTCATGTGATGAGGAAAGAAATTTATGGAAAAGTGAATACCCCATATGTAAATATATCTTAATGAATTAAAAACCATTTAGAAAATTGTTTGTTGAAATGGCATGACTTTGAAATGCGATATAGAGAATTTATATTTTTGCAGAATACATTTTCTCTCACTAATTTTATTTTCCAGCTTTACAAATGAAGTAACGGCAAAGAAAAAGGTTAGTATACAAAGAAGTATTACGAAAGAGATACATTTAGATTTAAAGTTCTTCTACTGTTTCTAACACTTGATATGATTAAATGGCATTTCAGAATATGACCACTGAATTACATAGTCTATGAAATGCAGTTTATAGGTCATGAGGAAAAAAATTAATTCCAATACTGCATAAATTTTAAGCAAAATTCCTGTGTTTTTACCATCCCATTATCTTCTCCGTCCAAAAACAAAAAGGCATCATAAATTTTAAGCAAGAAGAAACTTTAATTACTTTTTAAGCATTTAACCTTTAAACATTTATAGGTGATATCTTAAAAGTTACTACAGAGTATCCATGAATTATTTCCAACATAATCCCTAGGAAATGGAATATTACAATACAATCCAAACTAAGCATATTGGGGAATGCAACTATTAGAGTCTACCTAAATCACGCACCTGTTAAGAAATGTGTTTCTAGCATGACTCTAGCAGAGATTCAGCAATAGGGCTGTCACTGTTATGAAACATAAACACAAAATCGCCTGGATTTGGCTTGACTTAAATATCTCTTCATACAGCAACGTCTGTTTATCTGTGTATTTATAAGTATATACTTATCAAGATCATGCATCCATAACCCTGTCAAATGAAGTCTTTGAACTGCTGCTATAAAAAAGATAACTTTACTCTCTAAAAACCATAGTATATTGTAAGTATCTGAATGATTTTCACTGGTCTTAAACTAATAGGTATAATGCAGTTTTTGTACAAATTACAAAGAACCAACTGGAAGAATAATCACCAGTTTGTGAAGACAGTATGTAAATAAATATATAATACATAAATGATTTTTATTAATGAACAGTTACTAAATAATCTAAAAGTGTCTTCAAACAAAATAAAATAACAAAATTAGCCTAAAATATTAGTAGCAGAATTTTCTTTCATAACTGAAATGCCACTTTGGTTTTGCATTTCATTGTTCACATTTTAAAATTTTGAGCCTGAATGCCAAGTAAATCATCTAAGCCAAAACGTTTAATATGTCTCAATATATATTTGAAGTTCTCTTAGATCGCCATCATTATTTTAACACTCAATTCAGACTCAATTAATAAACCATTCCCTTACTGGAACTTATCTCTGGAAGTATTATATGTAAAAAATCAGGGTAATGCTATATGTCTGTGTAAGACATGTCACATCACAGATCAAGCTATATAAGTTCTTCAAATGTAAATTCTAACTTTATTTTTAAATAATCAAAACATTTGATTAACATTAAATCCAACTAAATTGTTTAAGAAAGTTATAGCAAATTAATTATAATTTAAAGCAAATATTAAAGGAAATGATAGTTTTTTCCCATTTAAATAGTGACTGACATTTTCTCAACCCCATAAAAAATGCTCCTACATATATTTGGAATTGAATTTGCTGCGAAAGTCTTTATTTTGAATAGATCTGATAGAATAAAGCTAGACTCATGGAGTTTACAGTTATCTGAAAGAAGAGCCTATGTGATTTATTTAGCAATAAGCCAAGGTTAAGCTTCTATATGTAACTTAAATTAATAGATTTTTCATTCTAAGACAAATATGTTTTATGTATTAAAGGAATTGATAAAATGGTTTTAATGCTTTGATGTAATCATTCAACAAATGTTTGAATTCATCAGAGATTAAAGAATAGGTTGACCACTGAATATCTCAGCAAGCAATATGTTTCTTTTTAATAAACCTAAATTTATTTATAGATGTAAATCAAAATAAGACTGTTTTCTTCACTCTAACAGTTCTGTTTACTGTACACTGTGGGCATATAATGTAAAGATTTTCTAATATTGTTCCCATGCCTTCTTGGAATAACAGAAAACAGACTAAGAATTCAACAGGATTCTTCCCTTTCAAGGCTATTCATAATCTATCACTGATTATATTTAACTAAGACTAATAACATTGGACTTTTTTATATTAATGGCTACTTCCATATAGTTAGGGGATTTCCACATCTGACTTCATACCTACAACCCACACTGCTTCTTCATTACCCCTAGATAGCATTGAACACGTTACACTGCTGACCTTTGGCTGAACTTGTTACATGGTTTGAAATATTACACACACAAAAAGATAGTATGTAATATCACATACTTCAAACTATCTTCCTCCAAGTGTGACTAAGTGTGACTTATGGACCATAGGCATTAGAATCATCCAAATTAGGTTAAAATACACATTCTTTAGATTCAAACCACAATAATAAATCATATTCTCTGATAGTTGGATATTGTCCATGAAAATAAGTGAAAAGCTTAAAATCACATATATAATTATAATTTTAAGATAGCAGTTAGGTGATACATCACATAAGTGTTTACAAATATGTTTAGAACAATGGTTCATTTAGAGGGAAGATTAATTAATGGGAGAGTGGTATTATGAAAACAAGAGAGAGAGTTGCTTTGAGTGTATATCCTTTAACACAGTATAAATATTGTCAAGAGCATATCATACAATTTCAATCTTGGACCAATTTTATAAAATTTATTTCATGATCATGGAAGATATAAATCTTTCAACAATAAGTATATTTTCATCTCTATTTTACTTTAGCCTATTATTTTCAGAAAAAATAATAATTAAATTCAAAATAAATCTTGTTCTTCACTAGCCATGTGATGTGACCTTGATAAACTCTATAAAACTAGTTAAGCTTTAGTTTATTTCTTTATAAAAGAGGAATAAAACAACCCAGAGAAGTTAAGCAACTTTTGCAATGTTAAGCATGAGTAAGGACAAAATCTTTCAAGTGTTTTTAATCCCTGGAACATCCCTGGAAAGAGGATTTAACTTTTCTTTTATATAAGTTATATTATTTAAACAAAGTTAAGGGAAATGCCTGTTATAATTTTCATTTAATCTGATATCTTTAAATTTTACAGGAAACTGAATTAAATGGCAGAGTTGTGGTTGTATGATTTTTAACAGCACTTTTCAATACTTCACACTGCCATCTTAATTTTTACTATCTCCAAAAACATCAAATATGCCAAACAGATATCTGATTAATTAAATGAGAACATTACGCTTCTATCTGAATGTGACATTTTCCTAATAGGTAAATTGGGTATAGGAGATGGAATTTACTGAAGTCTAGTTGATAAATTCACGGATTTTGTTCCCGGATTATTAACTCATTAGCATAACCAAAATGGATTTAACTTTTCTATCTTATATTTTAAGTTATAATATTTAAACACATTTAAGGGAAACACCTATGTTATAATCCTAAAGAACAATTTGTCTTCAAATCTTCATATTGACACACTGCTAGATTTTCATATACTGCTACTTTCTAAACTTGTTCTAAATAACCATTTTTAAAAATCTAGGGTTAAAAGCTATTTTCCTACAATCCAATAGAACTACATTCCATCTTTTGGTGAAGGCTGCCTCTCTGTGGCAGAATGCAATGTTTCATGTTCTCTAAAGGACTATTTACTCTCTCTCTCTCTCTCTCTCTCCTTTTTTTTTAACTGATAAGAAAATATCTGCATAAAACTCAAAAATATCTAGATTTAAATACAGTATTTTTACCACCTCTGTCAGGATCTATGTTTAGCTTCATGTTTGGAGAGGTCTTTGGATCCCAAGGAACATCCTCCTTCACCTAGGTAAGCATATATATCAAAAGATGAAATAAAGTAACAGAAATAAAGTAGTATTGTTCAAATAGAATTGTACTGTGTGCCGTTTTGGAAACTAAAGTCATTCTTCATTTTATACTGAGTGACCTCTGCTGTTCAGAAAGACACACATTAATAAATACCATACCTACCAGAAAGCATCTGCTACCTTAATTTCCAGATTACTCATAGATATTGTGTGTCAAGATGATGCCTGCTAGTAGCTTCTTGCACAATAATACAGGTATCTATATTTTAAGTACTGAATGCCATGAAGCAAATATCAAATGAATATCCTTACGAAAATGAGTTAAATTTTTTTCTCCCCTAATAACTCATTTTAGTTGAAGTGAAAGTAGTCACGAAAGGTCTTATTATAAGACTTACTTAGGAATGAAATATGATCTGTAATAAAAAATTTTAATATTTTGATATTTTTAATCATGTAACAAATGGAAGATTAGCAGTTGCACACTTTTACCTGAAAGAAACAAATCTCTCCATCATAAAAGCATATGCCTTGTTACATTTCATAAAGGATTTAATTAAGCAATATAGTCACAGAACTTACATTTATCGTCTCTAAAACAGAATATGCTACTTTATCAGAAACAGTAAGAACTAATTAGGACAAGATACACAAAGGGTGATAGTAAACCTTTTAATAATCAATATCAAGATATATTATAAACATATGTGTTCCAAAAAGTATAAGTGCAGATTCCTTCTCTCTATAATTAATAGAAGTCAGATCTTTGACTTGAAGTACACCAATAAAACCATTAAAGTTGGCTGCAAATTTTTTTGATGAAGAAAATTATTGTAAACTCTGATTGCTAATTATTGTAAAATCTCCTTCCCCTCTTTTTTCTTTTTTAAACAATGTCCAGGGGGTGGGGGAAGAAGCATATTTGGTCTCTGCTTCAGCAAATGCTGAAATCTATTTATATGCAAATAAGATATCCATTATTAGTATGAGGAGACTTGTGCATAAAGGGAGAAATAAATTATCACTAGAAGCCATTAATGAAATCTATTTCAAAACATAACATTTTACAAGAGCCCTCACTCATGTAATATTTGTTTAAGCCTCGAGGGGAAATGGTGAGTTCTACACTTAGATGAAGCCTGATACTACATTATTTCCCATGCCAATTTGTTTTATAAAATGCATTTATCCTTTCCCTAGAAATGACAAATGTAACTCCAGTGAGTCTTTTTAGAGAAGTTCATCATTGAAATCAAAGTCCCCGGTGTTTTTTCGCTAATTGCCAGACCTTGCAGAGGGGTGGGGGCAGTATTTTTGATCTGTCATAATAATTGTTATTTCTTGCAATTTAAAATATCAACAGTTTTTGTACTTCAAGAGTAATGTACAAATAAGGAAGTTTTAAGAAGAAACATGAGCTTTTCTAGGATAAGATAAATATCCACAACAAGACTAAAACAAGTCATAATCAATAAACCTACAAAATAATTTCAAATACCTTATTCATTTTCTTTTTGAGTTAGTTTTATTCTTCTTTAGTTCATAAATTCCTTGTTTTGCCCAGATTGAGCTTCTATTTCTGCTAGTAGTTTTTCTCTGTCATTTGCTAATCTTTGTGGCTGTCCAATGCTGAACTGAAATCCTTCATTTCATTTTGACATAATCAAGATCATACTTATTTTGTCTTACACTTTTTACTTTTGAAATTCTTAGAAGTCTTTTCAGTTCTTAGATTACAGCGACATTCTCTAAGATTTTTCTCTTTATAATTTTACCTTTTTATTATGCTTTGCACTGAAATATCTATGACTTTAAATGTGTTTGAAAGTCATAATCATAGAAATAATAGGTGAAAATTAAATATTAAAATTATTCATAGTTTGATATCTATAGTAAAATATCATTTAAAGTAAAATTGTCTGAATAAATGAATTAGGCCTATACTATGTGTGTGCATATATGCTTTTTAAAAGAATGTGTCACCTCATGATCACACATTAGCTTTATGTTTATCTTTGTAATGTTTATATTCCTTAATAAAACTATTTAAAAATTTAAATAAGCTGTCATATGAGTGTGGTCATCTAAAATATACATGATCATATAAGGGAGTGGCTGCTTTAACATACTTTCAGAGTGAACAAAGCAATGAGATTAAACACACTCAGCTGCAGACTTTGTTACATTTTGACTATCATCTCATTTACATAGACTTCATCATGTTTATACAAATAATTCTGAATTTTAAGTCATTATTTTGCAAGACTATAATAAACCAAAAACATGATAATTTTCCCAAGTTATTCAGAGCTTGAATCATCTATAAATAAATAGTATTTTGTTTTTTGAAATTCTTGATGGCTCATCTAAAGATAAGGAAGAGTCTATGTATTTACTGTTCAATAAAGTGCTAATTCATAACATCCAGATGCAACAAGGGATACAAAGAGGAAAACTAATCAAATTCTACTTTAAGAAAATTCCAGGAGAGTGGAAAAAGGCAATGAGACAAATGCACTTATGTCTATAGTACAAATAAAAGACAGGTATCATGAGTTCTATGGGGCTCTAAATAACTGAAATATTTTATATTTCCACATATATGAGAACTTGAAAATGACTTCTGAGATAATGGCATTCTTTTCTTCTTTTGTAATATCATTTCCCAAAACTTGACAATTCTATTCATATTACTCAGAATATATAATCTGTAATATTCTGAGTAAAATAAGGTGTGACAAGTATAAGCCCTAAGGCAATTATTATGTGGTCTTATGTTGATATCAAATGGCTCCTTAATTGTTGGTAGAAATAGAGATTACCTGAGGACTGGTAGTCCCCCTTTATTCATATATGTTAAGTTCCCATAAATATTTAAATAGATGTATTTTAATTATACTAAACATTTGCCAAAATATCTAATTTTAACTATAGTTTTAGTTGAGCTGATTATTAATGTAATATTTATTTTACTATTTAAGAAGTATATATCATATAGTAAAGTTCAATTGGAAAACTCCAGGAAATTCCTTTCTCCTCATTATCATCTGTTCTTCACATAAAAGAGGATAATAGTGGTTTAAGAAGTGTCATTTCAATTACCAAAGAGCTTTTCCCTTTTTCTTGGTTAGACTAATTGATATTTCCAGAACACGTCCTTATAAAATCACCCAATGTAGAAACAAACTAGTAATGATTTGAGAGACAAGAAATATGCTTGCAGAATAGTAGAATTCATGAACTACTATTTTCACTTCAAAACATGATCCTAAGCCAGAACAGCTTTCAGTTCTTTCAGAGATCATTGCTCAAAACTAAAAGTAAAAATGTACAGAAATTAATTAATCCAAAAACTCAAATTCACATCAGTAAAACGCAATTATGGCATATTTAATTTTATTCCACATTAAGTTAATTTATAAAATTTTGTGTTAAACTTTGTGTAGAAGATAATTTAAAAAGCTAAAGATATTTTTCCTTTTTCATTTTCCTATTTCATCTATGAATTTCATGAGAAATCATCTCATATATACTTTATCATAAAGCCTTCAAAATATGATACAATTATAAAATATCACAGTCTGATACATTTCATTAAAAAATTATTTTTACTACATAAGATCTTTAGTAAAATTAACAATGCCATAAATGAAATGTCAGAAAAAGTGTTTTCTTAATATTTATTGGAAAAGATGCTTAAAATTTAGCAAAAATTTGGGTTAATAAAATATCCTTACACTTACAATGATATAGATTAAAATTCATTTAAGAAAATTTGGGGAATGCTCACAATATATATATATATATATATATATATATATATATATATATGATTTTATCTTTACAAAAACATGTATCTGAGCTGATAAAAAGCATGTAAAAAAGCAACAAAATGAAAGCTACCAAAATCTCATGGCATTTTAATGCTTGTTTGAAAAATACCGCATTAATGTTTACATCTGGATTTCTAATCTTCTGTATAATATGTAATAAGAGAAGATGACAGTCTTGAGCTTATTTGTCTTTTAGGCTTAAGAACTTCATCTTTGTGTCTAAAAAGTTCTTAGATGTTCCAACAGTTGATGTCTATGTAATGTTATATCCTTTATATTAGGCTTGATTTTCTCTATACAGATGGTCATTTGATAATGATAGATGAAATGTGATTGAATCCAACAAACATACTCAGAATAATTATAAACAGTATCATTTAATTCCAGAATATATTGCTAAGCCTTCAATACATTGTTACCTTGTTTACACAGAAAAACCACATCGATTTAAGTTAACTTTTCTGCGGTGATATTCATATTTAAGTCCATATATTTTAAAGCCAAAAGTTCAAAAATATTTATTCTCAGGCTTTACTCAATGGGATTCCCTCTTCAATATACTCATAATGTAATTATCCAACTTGTTAACTTCCCCAATCATTTCTCCTACTGGTAGAAAACAAAAAGACAACACTTTTTCCAAAAAGAAAACTATTAAGGAGTGAATTTAATTCAATTATAAACTATATTCAAAGTGTCCATTTCCTGAGTGTGGCTGTGTCAGGATTTAATAGAGAATAGATAAAAATCAACAGGTAAGAGAATATCCAAAATCCAGTCTCTAAAATTATAAATGCATCAATGACTATCAGTGGGATAAAAGAGATTTTGTAAATGCATAAATTATTATATTGACAGCAATATTGCTATCTTACTCAACTTTCTTTATTTTACATGGGAAGGGGTACAGAAAATTCAACTATCCAGCAACTCTAAGGCATCCCACAAATTATCAGAGTAATGAAAAACTCAAAAAATGCTAAAGTACCCCATTTTATCTTCTGATTACTGTGTATATCACATAGACCAGAGGTACTCAACAAATATATGTTAAATTCATGAATGGATTAATTTGAATTTAGGAAAAATAGAAAAAGGGTAGCATGGAGGATTTCTCTGTCTTATATAAAAAGCAAAACATGGGGGCTAGAGTGATGGCTCATAGTATCACACTTGCCTGGCATGTGTGAGGACCCAGGATCAAACCCCAGCACCAATACACAACAGAGAAACAAAAGCCAGATGAGAAAATAAATAAAAAGTTGATAATCTACCTCTCTCTCTCTCTCTCTCTCTCTCTCTCTTAAAAAAAAAAGAAGGAAAAGAAAGAAAGTGGGCTGGGGTACAGCTCAGCAATAGAACACCTGCCCATCACCCATAAGACTTTATAGTGTAATCCCCACCACTGAAAAAAAATTATTTAAACAAGTCCTCAAAAGACTTCTCCTTAGTCTCATAGGATTAAAAAAAAATCAACCCTAGGTATAAGAAATGATGGAAAAGAGACTATTTAGCTTTCTAGTCTCCATAATGGAAAGAACAAGGGATAAAAAACATTGTAAAGAATTGTGATGCTGACCAACCAGCAGAATCTTCCAAGCACTGAAATATATTATTTCAGTCAAGTTTTAAAATTTTGTATTACATACTTTTATTAAATCTATATATTTAATGATTAACTCAGTTTTTAAACTTGCCCAAGGTCCTTGTATCATTCAGTTTCTGTTATTCTAACAAAATGCCTGACACAAACTACTTATGAAGAAGAGAATTATTTAGCTCATAGTTCCGGAAATTGAAAGCCCAAAGGGCATAGTGCAGGTTCTGTAGCAAGGGTAAGGATGTGTCATCTCACAACATGGATAGCAATGGCAGGAGCATGTGTGGGGACAAGCAAGTGATTATATCTGGAACCAGGAGCTGAGAGAATGGGAAAGGCCACTCTTCTTACTTCCACAGTAACTTACTTAGGAGAACTCAAGGGATTCAATGAGAAAAACCTTCTCAGAGCATGCCCCCAATGACCTAAGGATCTCCCAATAGGACTCACTCCTTAAAATTTCCACTGCCTGCCTCCCAATAGCACCTCCCTAGAGACCAGTCCTCCATGAACATTTTGGGGGACACAAACCACATCCAAATCAAGGCAGTCCTACAAAGATGGTAATGCTAACGTTTTAATCCATGTTGTCAAACTCCTAATTTCTTATTGTCAACCACCATACTCAAGACAATCTAAGAGGTAAGCACAGGGCACACAATCTAATTTTTATCCAAGTTATCTTGGTTGTGTGCCTTCCTTTACATCTTTAATAATTAAACAGTTTACAAATTTTAAGAGATTTTTTTTGTCACTCTCAGTTTCACATTTGTACAGTTTAGGATGTAACTTTACTCCCAAACAGATTTTTTTTTCTTTCAGAAATTTATTGAAGCTTATATTTTCTTAGTTTAAATGCTGTCTAAATTTTACATGGAAATTTAAAGAAATGGAAATATAACTTTAGAAGTTGGAACAGATACTCTTTTGGGTGCTTGTTCCATAGCTATTACTATTTCTTCATCTTTACTTACAGAATCTTGATTTTATTGATATATTTGAAGATCTATTCAACCCCCTGTTATGTTTGGATATATGTGTCCCCAAAAGCTTATGTGTGAGACAATGCAAGAACATTCAGAGGTAAAAAAATTAGATTATGAGAGTTGTGAGCTAACAGTAGATTAATCCACTGATAGGGATTAACTGGGTGGTAACTCCAGGCAGGTAGAGTGTGGCTGGAGAAGGCAGGACACTGGAGATATGCCTTTGGAGTTTATATTTTGTCCCAGGTAAATGGAGCTCTTGCTTCCTGATTTCAATGTCATGACCTGCTTTCCTCTTACACATTCTTCTATCAAGATGTTCTGCCTCACCTAGGGCCCAGAGCTATGTAGTTGGCCATTTGTAGATTGAGTCCTCTGAAACTATGATCACCAAATTAATGCTTTCTCCTCTAAAAATTTTATTAGATCTTTTAGTAACAGTAGTGAAAAGGCTGATTAAAACACACACCAAGAGAATGAATTTGGTTTTACTTATTGTTTTTCAGCAGAGTTAAACATAGTAATATTTTAAAACCATACCTAACAGTACCTAATAGGATGTCCTCAGGGTGGTATGGACAAGTCTCAGTCTTGATAACAGAGTTACACAAAATAAATCCTCCTCATTCCAATAGTCACATGAGATCATGTTGTTTAAAGCTACCATCAAGTGGAAGGCCTAAGGATGGTAAGCAATCCTCGAAGATTACAGAATAGAAAGAAAAGTACCTGAGCCCTTGATTTCTACTGTTAAATAACCTGAATCTACAAGCCCAAAACCAGAGTATTATTGCTATGTGGGAGTATAAACCGGCAGTAAATACAAAACATTAAAATATGTGTCATAGTTTTAAGGTGACATAACTCATTGTTTGTCATTTTGCCAATGATTTAGTGAAAATGCATTCTTATTAAAGTGCAATGCAAATGTCAGATATTAGAAATATGTTAGAAATAACACAAAGCTTAGTGTATTGAAATGAAATTGAATTGTTCAGTGACTTATAATATGAAAATTTTCCTCACAAAAGTAATTTCACTTATGATTTTTGAAAATGTCCAATTATAAAAGTCATAGAACAAAAAGGGGAAGAAGCATTATTTTCCTGATTGAACAGATGAAGAGTCAACAAGCTTTTTCTATAGAGAGCCAGAGTAAATTTTTTAGATTTTGTGGACTATATGGATGGCCCTGCTGAAATAACTCATCTCTGATGTTGTAGCACAAAATAGATAATTTTTAAGTGAATAAGCATGGCTATATTCCAATAAAACTTTTATTAATGAACACTAGGAGTTTAACTTCATATAATTTGATACAAAATAGTATTCCTATTTTGATTTGTTCTTTTTCAAATATCTTATACTCATAGGTTAAAATAGCCAGATTCCATTTTCAAGCCTGAATAAGATTAAGAAGTCTACTTTTTATTCAATATTACTATACAAGTAGCTGCTATTCATCCATTATTCACCATTTTATTCTGTATTTTGTAGTACCCAGTCATTCTAGGAAAAAAGTACCTATGCCAAAGAAGTAACAGCAGGATGCTAAGAATTTACCAAGTCAAATTAAGAAACACCTCAATATGAATTAATGAAAATTAAAAATTAAATCAATTAATTTAAATGAATGTATCTTTTTACTTTATCAATGTACAGGTAAACCTTTGGTAAGAACCTTTGGGTGATTTATTTTAAATATGGTGACCGTACTTCACCAACAGCCCAGGCCAGGGCCAAATTAGAACACTTGTCCTACGTACAATTATTGAACATGCCCCATTTCATTCTGAAAAGTACATCCATGTGAAAATAAATTGTCTGGTTGCTATACAGGTGTGCTTCTTAACATTTTTTATCTGTGTTCACATATGATTACTAGGAAATTAAATACACCCCACGCAACTCCACTGGAAGAAGTAACATAGGGCCTTGTGCATAATGTCTTAGACTTTGTCCCATATACCTTTTCCCTTTGGTGATTTTAGGATGTTTCCTTATTTTAATAAGCACTGATTGTGAGGAAAACAGCTTCTCTGAGTCCTGGGAGTCCTAAATTATCATTTAACCCTGATAGCAGTCTTGGGAACCCCTAACACAATCACAAGAGTTTCCTACATTTCCTAGATTTATGGTGGCAGTGCAATTCATTTTCCAAACAGATATATTTTTGGAGCAAAATGGAGAGATATAAATAGTTGCAAAACAGTAGAGAGAATTCAGTAGGTAATTAGGCACCTTAAGGAAAGAGCCAAAACTTTGGAACAGCCAATGTTAAGAGAATTTAATTGAGTCAAACAGATAAATATAGCTAAATTGCCAAATACCAGTCAAGGGCTAATTGTGTTCATGACCATCAATTTGGAATGGGTCATATCTGGAACAAATGGAAAGTGTTCCAGAAATCCTCTGAACTAACGGAAATAAAGGAAAAGAATACAGATGATGAAGAAGACTTCTATTTCTCACCTAATTACTAATTAGAGATTCCATTTATTTCCAATTATCCTCTGATTTTCTCTTAGATCTCTTTTTAGGCATACATATTGCTATGTTCCCACCTTAAGTTCCTAATGCATCTTTCCCATAATACTATAACATTCTAGAAGTCCAAGCTCTAATACACAAGAATAAAACCATTTGTTATTTATTTCCAATTTGAAAGTAGTACATTGTCATTATTTAGGAGGCATAAAATATGAAATTGTATTGCTGTATTGTGTTTATCTATAATGTGACAACAAATCCCATCAATATGTACAACTGTAATGCACTAAAAAATTTTAAAAATAGAAAGAAAATTATGAATCATAATGAAAAATTACATAGAAAAATGATCTTTCCTAATTTACTCTCATTCATGTCAAAATTAATTCATTATTCGTATATAATAATGTAGAAACAGTTTTGTTTTAGTTTTTAATGGGATCATATTCTACACTAATTTTTGTGCATTCTTTTTTTCCAATAAACATTTTGATATAAGGAGTCTATCCATAGGTCCTAAATATACTTAAAATTATATCCTTTAATTGACATTATTATATTACATCAAATGAAACATTCAATCCTTTAATTTCACAGATGAAAAATCTGAAGTCTGGTGAGTTTAAGAAACTTTCCGAAAGTCACAGAGTTAGTCACATTAGACTTAGGCAGAGAGAAATAATTTGTCCAAATAATTTGTCTTATACAGTATTTCCAGATCTCACTTTAACCTATCCAGCATAATGTTGCTCATTTAATTGTACTAAAATACTCTATGTATTACATCACCTCTAAGCTTTGGAGCTCTGACTCCCAATTCCATAGAGGGAAAATGTTCAAATTTCATGCTAGTATTCAAGACCCTTTGAAATTTAGCTTTACATCACCTTCCATGTCCCTATTCCATACCACTTTGTATTAGACACTGGCTCAAACTTATACTGTACCAAGGTATATAGCAAGCTTAATGCAGAATCCATGACTTATGTATCTTGTTCCCCTTACCAAGATTTAACTTTCTCTTCTCCTATATATCTAAACACAAAAATCTTTCAAAGTTCTATTCAGACCTTATACCCTTCATAAAGCCTTATCCAACTACTCTGACTCAACTCTAATCTCTTCAGTTCTCTGAATTCAGAATGCCTCTTTTCTTATGAATATAGAGTATTTCTCCACTAGCTGTAAACTATTTCAATTATTCATTGGCATGTCAATCTCCCATATAATGCAAAGAAAAATATTCAACTATACTGACTGTATTCACTTTGAATTCATGAATGCAAATAAATGAATTCTTATTTTTGTTGTGGTAAAATATATATAACACAATATTAAACATTTAAAAAATTTTAAGTGCACATTCAAGGGCATTAAATTCATTTACAAAGTACGTTACCATCACTGCTTTCTCTACCCAAAATATTTTCATCTTCCCCAACAAAAATTATGTTCCCAATGAATAAAAATTCTCTTTTCCTCACTCCACCCAGCCCCTGGTAACTTCCAATCTACTTTCATATTCTATGAATTTGTCTATTTTAGGCACCGGAATTATATAATATCTGTCCTTCTTTTTCTGGCTTAGTTCACTAAGCATACTTTTTTCAAGGTCAATCCATGTTGTGACATTTATGGAAATTTCATTCCATTTTATAGCTGAGTAATAGTCTCTCCTACGTATATAATATGTTTTGTTTATTCCTTCATTTGTTAATGGACATTGGGGTTGTTTCCATCTTTGGCTGTGATACTAGTGTACAAATATCTATTCAAGTTACTATTTTCAAGTCTATTGGATACATACCTAGAAGCAGAATTATTGGGATATATGGCAGTTGTATGTTTAATCATTTTAGAAATCACCTGTTTTCCACAACACCTGATCCATTTTACATTCCCATTACAAATGCATAAGGATTCCAATTTTTCTATGTCCTTGCCAAAACTTATTTTCTGTTTGTTGGATTATAGCCATTCTAATGGGGATGACTATAGTTTTGATTTGTGATTCCCTAATGACTAATGTTGGTTTGCATGTTTTCAAGTGTTTCTTGACCATTTGTACATATTCTTTGGACAAACATCTCTTTGAGTCACTTGGCCATTAAGTTGGTATTGGGGTGTGTATGTGTGTGTGTGTGTGTGTGTGTGTGTGTATGTATGTGTTCAGTTTCAGAAATTATCCTCTTGGGTTGTATCAAGGATAAAACCTAGGAATTCAGAAGATAGTAACCAGCAGGAGGACTGCATGTAGAATATCTCCATGATGCCAACAGTTGGAGAAGTGCCTTTTTGTAAGGTGGGTAAACAGCAAAATTTTTTGCCTAAACTCATTAGTTGGCAAGCAAGGAAACTTAGAGATGCAGAGGATTCCATTCACTAAGCAAAGAAGAAAATCCAAATAGGGAACTAGTAGCTCCAGCTGCTAGGACCACCACCCAGTGGTGCTGGATCCACACAGAAGGAGGGACCTGCACACACAAATAGAGGAAGAACAAATTGGTACAGAGATCCCTGATATTAGAATGGCTTGTGCTGCACTCTATAGCAGAAACCAGCGACTGTATTAGTGCTCACAAGTTAGACTCCCTGCCCCCAATTTGGCCGCAGAGAGCTGGGTCAACTGCCATTTTCATGTGGTGGTCACTCCAAGCAGTTGCTCCAAGTACTGTGACCTCAGATCAGAGGATACCCCAGTGGCTGCACAGATACTGCCTGGTCCTCCCAGGCTGCACAGAGACTATTTTCAGCCCCGCAGAGAGCTGGGTCAACTGCCATTTTCATGTGGTGGTCACTCCAAGCAGTTGCTCCAAGTACTGTGACCTCAGATCAGAGGATACCCCAGTGGCTGCACAGATACTGCCTGGTCCTCCCAGGCTGCACAGAGACTATTTTCAGCTTCAGTGACTTAGAAACAGAAGGGGAACCCTGGGACAAGCACTGTCCTCTGCCTCAGGCCCCAAGAAATAAGAACAGAGAGAGGCTCATAGGCCCTGAGAGCTCTGAGTGAGACTTGGCTTCCAGGACCCTCAAGTTTGCATTTGAGACCTCTGCAGGGGTGGTTTTGCTGGAATGATGTCTTCTTCTTACCACCCCCACCTCCATGGAACTGAGACTACCTCAGGTGACATCTCATCACTTTGGGGTAAAAGAGGACCTCAGGTCATTCAGATTGGGACGACAGCTGTCCCAGGAAAGCTCACTTCAGGCCCAGCCGGCCACTCCTCTAGGATAGCCAGACCCCTTGCAGCTGCTCCTGGATCCACAAGACTGCCAGCAGCTCATGGGGCCCCAGCTGAAGCAGGGCAAGAGTTTGGACAAACAGGCACTAAAGTACCCATGGGTTCAATCCAGGTAGTACAAAAGGCTATATTCATAGGTAGCAGGTGTGGTAAAAGGCTGCACCCCCCTCCACAGGAGAAGAATATTGGAAGGACTCCAGCTGAAAACAGCAAAAGGCAGTCCATTGCAATCTCCCCCTGAAAGTGCCTCCACCCATATATTAGATACAAACATATACCCTACTGTATAATTTGACCTTAGCAGTAATAATTTATAACCCTCCCTAACTCTCATTTTTGTTTCTTTTACCTTTCTTGGTGGAGTTCTTGCTGTGTGTTTGCATTTTTACCTTTTTTTAATTTTATTTACTTTTTTGTCTGTTCTGCATTGTTGCTTCTTAGTTTCTAGTTCCTTGTGCTGTGTTTGTGTTGCTCTGGTTTGATCTGTAGCTGTCTGTGATCTTGCAAACTAGTACATGTTCTCTAAGTGCTGTATAGTCTTCTGGTAGTGAACCTTTTAGAGCTCATTCACAGTCTTTGGCTCATGATCCCTCAATTTTCTTTCTTTTTTTGTTTTTTTTTTTGTTTTTTTCACAGACAATGTGCTTTATTTATTTATTTATTTTTATTAGTTGAATATGGACTAACAATTAAGGGGGAATCATTATCAAACAATTAAGAACAAATGTATATTCACATAGTAAGCCAAGGCTAATGCCATTCCATGGTTTCTCCCCTTTCGTTCCCCGTGGTTCCATGTTTCCCCCAACTAACCCCTGTATTAAATGGACTTCTCACAGAGGTCAGAGGATCCCCTCTGAGTTGATTCCCCCATACTCCTTCCCTCCAGTCTCCTTGATATCCTTCCTATTCCCTCTCCCTCTCCCTGACCCCCTCCCCATGTCTCCAAGCATCCTAGGCAAGGGTCCCCCTGTTTGTGTAAAAATTCATCATGTTGAGGTTATTATTATGTTAGCCATCTATCATACTGTTACCAATTGTAATCTAGTTTCCACAAATGAGAGAAACTATTCGACCCTTGAGTCTCTGAGATTGGGATACTTCACTCAGTATAATTTTTTCCATCTCCATCCATTTGGCTGCAAAAGGCATAATTTTGTTTTCTCTAATAGTTGAGTTGTATTCCATTGTATATATATACCAAAGTTTTTTAATCCACTCTTTGAGTGAGGGGCATCTGGGATAGTTCCATAATCTACCTATAGTAAATTGAGCTCCTATAAACATTGATGAAGCTGTATCTCTATAATATGCTGATTCCAACTCTTTGGGGAAAATACCCAGGAGTAGGATAGTTGAGTCATAAGGTGGTTCCAGCCCTAATTTTTTGAGGAGTCTCCACACTGCTTTCCAGGGTGGCTGAACCAGTTTGCAGTCCCAAGAGCAATGTGACAGTGTTCCTCTTTTCCCACAGCCTCTCCGGAATCTTTTGTTGTTCATATTCTTCATTTTTGCCACTCTAACCGGAGTGAGGTAGAATTTCAGTGAAGTTTTGATTTGCATTTTTCTTCTCACTAATGATGTAGAGCATTTTCTCATATATTTATGGGCTTTCTGCACTTCCTCTGCTGAGAAGTTTCTTTGTAGTTCTGTAGCCCATTTATTGATTGCATTATTTGTGGTTTTGTTCTTTAGTTTCTTTAGTTCTTTGTATATTCTGGATTTTAGCCCTATGTCCGAGGTATAGCAGGCAAAAGTTTTCTCCCATTCTGTAGGTTCTCTCTTGATGCTCTTGACTAGATCTAGATCTTTAGCTGTGCAAAAACTTTTTAGTTTAATTCCATCCCATTCATTTATTCTTTACTGCTTGAGTCATGGGAGTTTCATTAAGGAAGGCCGTGCTAACCCCTATGTCCTGTAGTGTTGATCCTACTTCTTTTTCAAGTACATTTAAAACTGCTAGCCTAATATCCAGTTCTTTGAACCATTTTGATTGAATTTTTGTGCAGGGTGAAAAGTAATTATCTAATTTCAGTTGTCTACAAATGGCTGTCCAATTTTTCCAACACCATTTGCTGAATAGGCTTTCTTCCACACTATGCTTTTGCCCCCTTTATCAAATATCAGATAGTTAAAGATATGGGGTTTCATCTCAAAATCCTCTATTCTATTCCATTGGTCTTCAGTTCTGTTTTGATACCAATAAAATGCTGTTTTTATTACTATGGCCCTGTAGTATAATTTCAGGTAAAGAATTGAGATACCCCTTGCTTCTTCCTTCTTGCTAAGTAATGTTTTGGCTAATCTGGGTCTTCTATTATTCCATACGAACTTGAGAATTGCTTTTTCTATATCTGTGAAGAATGACATTGGTATCCTGATGAGGATTGCATTAAATCTCTATAGAGCTTTGGGTACAATGGCCACTTTAATTATATTAATTCTGCCTAACTGTGAACATGGAATATTTTTCCATCTACTAAGGTCTTCTGCAATTTCTTTTTTAAGTGTTTGATAGTATTCATTGTAGAGGTCCTTAATATCCTTTGTAAGGTTGATGCCTAAGTATTTTATTTTTTTGGAGGAGATGGTGAATGGGAGAGATTTCCTGATTTCTTCTTCCGCAGACTTGTTGCTGGGGTATAGGAAAGCTAATGATTTATTGGTGTTGATCTTATAGCCAGCCACTTTGCTGAAATTGCCTATAAGCTCTAGAAGTCTTCTGATTGAGCTTATTGGGTCTTCTAGGTATAGAATCATGTCATCAGCAAGGAGAGATAACTTGACTTCCTCTTTTCCTATTCAAATTCCTTTGATTTCCTTGTCTTGCCTGATAGCTCTGGCAAGGGTTTCAAGGACTATATTGAATAATAGTGATGAAAGTTGACAACCTTGTCTTGTTCCTGAATTCAGTGGAAATGCTTTCAGTCTTTCTTCATTGACCAGAATGTTGGCTATGGGTCTGTCATAAATGGATCTTACATAATTAAAGTATCTTCCCTTGATCCCTATCTTCTCCAAGGTTTTGAGCATAAAGGGGTGTTGAATTTTATTAAAGTCCCTCAATTTTCAAAGCTAGCAATGGCAGGCTATCTTTCTCACAAGGCAACATTTTGTCTCTAACTCTCCTGCTTCCTTATCTTTACTTATAAGAGAAACCCTTATACTACATTGGACCCATTAAAATAATCCAAGATCATCTTTCAATCTTCTAATCAGCTAATAAGCAACTTGAAACTTTAATTGCTCCTTGCCATGTATTATAGGTTGAATCTTATCCTAAAATCTGATAGATTGAAGTTCAAACTCACAGTATAATTTCATAATGTGTCCTTATTTGGAAACAAAGTTATTCTGTATATAAATAGTTAAAATAATTTTATGCCTGAGTAGGGTGCGCCCTTAATCCAACATGACTGGTGTACTTAAATAAAAGGAGATACAGAAGGAGAATGCCAAGTGAAGACTTAGACACACAGAGGGAAGATGGTCATGTGACAATGAAATAATGCATCCACATGCCAAGGAATGCCCCAGATAACCAGGAAACACCAGCAGCTATAAGAGGCAAAGAAGGAATCTCCCCTACAGCTTTCAGAGGAAGCATGAACCTTTTTCCTTTCTGATACTGTAGTGACTTATTAACTCCAAAATTTTGAGACAGTAAATTTCTGTTAATTTAAATAAACCAGATGGCGATACTTTGTTGCTGCAGATCTAGCAAACGAATACACCATGCAACTTTCACAGATTGACAATTAGAACACGGGTATCTCTTGGGGTGGGAGTATATTCTTTCTACCAGTGTCTGTGGGCAAGGGCCCTATGTGTTAGTCAGATTTTTATCACTGTGACCAAAATAGAAAAATTTAGAGGAAGGAAAGTTTATTTTGGCTCACTGTTCCAGAGGTTCAGTCTGCCGTCAGCCAAATTCATTTCTCTAGGCCAAAATTGATGTAGAACATCATGGCAGAAGGGTATGATAGTGGGGTTTGCTCCTTTAATTGACATAAAAAGCAGAGAGAGAAAGGGGAAAGGATTACAGGGAATATGAACCGTTTCACTGAATACTCCCAGTGACCTAACTCCTCCCTGTGCCTCGCCTGTCTATATTTATAACCCCACAGTGAGTCCATTCAAACCTGGATGGACTGATTGGGTTACAGCTCTTATAATCTAATACTTTCGCCTCTGAATATTCTTGCATTAACACAGTAACTTTTGGGGGACACCTCATATCCAAACCATAATACTCAATAATTAAAAAGAAAATAAAAAGTATGACTCTTTTCTGAAGAAGTGAAAATGATGATTTTTTTCTTCTAATTTACATAGTGTCCTGAGATGTTTCTCTTCCTGGAAATTCTATTAACTATTCCAGATCACCCAGAAACAACTTTCAATGACTGCATTTGGCTGATTTTATTATTAATGTATTAAGTGCTTACCTTTCTATGTTTCCTATTTTAAATTCAATTTAGACAAACACTCAATTTAAATAGAAAATGCATATTTCAATTATATACTGGTCTTAATGTCAAAGCCTAAAGAGTTGGGAAAAAAATCCACCTGAGCCAGTTCAGTGACCTTGACTTTAAAAACTTCCACTTTCACTTTTTGATGAATTTAAAGACATACTTAAATCTGTGCTTAGCACAGCTAATGCCTAAGAACACTTTTAGAAGCAGGATTTCTTTTCTTTCTTTCTTTCCTTTTATTTTTTTTTGGGGGGGGAATATATATTTCCAAGGATCTTTTAACAAGCAAAATAATTCATTTCCCATTTTTCAAAAGTCAGATTTAACTTGTTTCTTTCTTAAAAAATAGTATTAACATATTGGTCTTTTGCGATAAGGCACATTCTATGTTGTTCCCTAGTGACCAATCTTTACAGCAACATTAAACTCAGACCTATTTTGCCCACACTAGTAGCTGATAATGAAAAGGACAGAAGAATGTGAATAGAGACAGCTAAAAGAATGAGAGCTTTAAGCATAACAGGAAGCTTTTCCTCTATGAAATAAATTCTGTTAACCATATACATGTACACACCATTAAAAAGCATACATGCTTTCTTCAATTATGAAGAATACATAGCTAGAATGCCTCAGGGAAAACGTATAGGAAGAAAATCTTACTTTATAATAGCAATGGAAAAGAAAATCGAAACTATTGGCTGTTTCCTATTCCAAATGTATTTTACATGAAATCCAAGCCTAAATACAGTTTAAGTATTTCAAATTGAAAATAAAACAAAAAAAGTTTCCGATAAAAAAATGAAATAGTCACTCAAGAACTCTTCAGTTTCTTCAGGAATATTTTCAATTCCTTAACTATCATTATCAGAATATGAAAAGTTATTGCTCCTAAAATCAAGTGGCTAAAATACAGGAATAATTAATTATAGTTTTTACATAAAAGTTTACCTCCTTTCTCTGATATTCAAAACTTTATATTAAATCTTGCTAATGTTCCCTTAATTTGAACTGCTTTGATACGAATCTTAAAAGTAGAAAATCATAAGAGCATTCCTTCTATTCCAAGAAGGAAATAAAGTACCATAGATTTCTATATAACATTAGTTGCTATGCTAGACAATAACATACAAGTAGTAAGTGGTCATTTTAAACATGCTGCCCTTACTATCTGCACCTTGGATTCTGGAAAATGAGGTAATAACAATTTACAAAGATAAGCCAAAATTTTATAAAATAGGAGATGATTTAAATCCAATGGGTAGAATATTAAATTAAAGTTTCTAAGATTATTTGTCAGTTCACTCAACATGGTTCGATTATTTAGTTTACTGAATTTGAGCCCAAAGATTTACCAAAGCACATAACTAAAGACAAATAAAGAATCTACAATTAGGTAATCAAATGTTCTAATTTGTCTAGGAAAGTCTATTTTATGGCTTTTGTCTACATCATTAACAGCATTCCTTTCACTCTCTAAGCCTTATAGATGAACATCATATACAGTCATTAAATCCAAAAGGACTAAGTCAGAAAAGCTAAACCCCAATGAGTTGATCTTCAAAAAATAATTCTTTTAAGTTGTGTTTACAATTTAAAATTTTTGTTTTAAAAATCTAGAAAAGAGAGATGTATTATTGGCAAACAGTGATTTGTTGATAGTATATTACCAATTAGGGGTAGAAGAGCCCTCTGCTGTAAGTAGGATCCAGACACTAAGCTGGCTTTCTCATCAAGAGCTTGATATACATGGAATAATTAAAAAGGGAGAAAAAGGCTGACAATAAGAGAAATAAAAATCCAAATGGGCATGTACGTATTTCCTCAGAAATTCATAGAAAGAATTCAAGTCTAGTTGTTTGAGTCCTGCCAGAAGGTACTCAGGACCATCCAGGGAAGGTTCCCTGCCTGGAGCAGCCCTGCCCACCTATGCTCCATGTTCCTACTGGGGCCTGTTTGAGACCTGCCAGAAAGTACTCAGGACACTACTGGTAGGACCCCCATCCAGAGCAGCCTTACTCAGGACCAATCAGGGGAGGTTCCCCACCTGGACCAGCCCCTCCTACCTACATACCATGATCCTGTTGGGGCCTGTTTGAGACCCACCCAAAGGTGCTCAGGACACCACCACTGATACGACCCCTGTCCAGAGCAACCCTGCTCTACACCAACTAGGGGTGGCTCCCCACCTAGAGGTACCCCACCTACCTATGACTCACAGTCCTATTGGGGGCTGTTTGAGTCCCACTGGAAGGAAGGACTATATTTTGGTAGATTCAGATTTGCAACCTCGAGCTCTACCAAAAGGTAGAGCAACACGAGGTCCCAGGCAGAAACAGCATTTGGAAGACAGTGATCATCAAAGAGTTGGTGACTAATCTGACCCTTTGACTTGCAAGGAAAAAACCACCTGGAGAACTGCCTACCTTCTCCTCAGGAAATCTAAATTCAGAGGTCTACAAGAAGCATTTCAAAATGAAGAATCAAACAAGGAGAGGTTCACCTCAAAACCAAAACTCCCCCAAAAAGGATGCCATGGAAAGGGGTTGAGATGTAAACCTTGAAAACATTATCAATGATCTGATTACTAAAAGGAACAGTGAGCTAAAAGAAGATATAATGAAGGGACTAAGAGAAAATTCAAGAGATGAAAAACTATTATCAAATAGACATACTCAAAAAGGAAGTAACAGAGCTAAAATCTGCAGTCAATGAAATGAAAGGAATCATGGAAGAATTTAATAATAGATTAACTTCTATAGAAAATAGAACCTCAGCTCTTGAAGAAAGAACTTCTGACAATGATGACAGGGTGAGCAAGCTAAAGCACATGGATGCTGAAACAACAACAAAAAAAACCTCACAGAACATGAACAGAATTTTTAAAATGTCTGGAATTAAAAGAAAAGAAACAATCTAAGAGTGATTGGGATACAGAAAGAAATTGAAACACAAATGAATGGGATATGGAGCACTCTGAAGGAAATTGCTAAAGAAAAATTTGCCCATGTGAAAATAGAGTCAGATCCAGGAAGCTTATAGGACACACAACAGTCCTAATCAAATAACAGGCTCACCAAGACACATCATGCTCAAAATGTACAACAGAGAAATCAAGCAAAGAATATTGCAAAGAGCAAGGGTGAAATATCAAATCACATTCAGAGGCAAACCAATAAGAATCACATCTGACTATTCAGCTCAGACTCTGGAAGCAGGATGATCATGGAAGGCGATCTTTCAATGCCTGAATGAACACAAAATGCAAACATTTTGCTGGGTATAGAATACTATACCCAGCAAAACTCACCTTAAAATTTGAGGGGGAAATAGGAATTTTTCAGATAAGAACAAACTTGCATCATTCATGAACAGAAAGCCAGATTACAAAGTATTCTCAAAGATAAACTCCACATAGAAGAAAAAGCTAATATTCCTCAAAACCCACAGAGGGAATGCAATAAAGGTATATGTTATCATAGACAAGCTATGCTGCATATCTGTACAAAAATGTAAATGTTAAATCCCATTGTCAAATACTTTGAAGAATAACAGGGGTGATAGGAAGGGAGGAGAAGGCGAAATGCTGGAACTGAGATAAAGCAAGGTACATTCCAAGCAGTTATAAATGTCACTGTATATACTATACCCATATATATACATACATACACACACACACATATATATATATATGCTATACCCATATATATACATATATATGTATATACTATACCCATATATATACATATATATGTATATATATATATGTATATACACAATATTCTTCACAGAGATAAGAATTATGTCACTGTATTTGAGTTATTTGGGAACAATATAGGACCCAGAATAAAGACAAGGAATCAGGCAATGGGAGGAGAGAGGTAGAGGGATGTGTATGGGGGTGGATATTGAACAAATTCTTTGATTATTTGTGTGCATTTAGGAATATGTGACAGCTAATATCATCACTATGTAAAACTATAATGCACTAATAAAATATATTTTTTTAAAAAAAGAATTCAAGTCTACTGTTTCAGATGTTTTATAGCCTAGGAAAGAAAGGCAAATTGAAATTTACATTTAGGAAGCACTGATGTGATCTGAGAGAATGTAATGATGTGAGAGACCCATTATGTTCTGGTTTACTTCCCTCATTGCATTCTTGTTCAACTATTATGAACAGTGAATAATAAAGAAGAAAGAATTCTTTTAAAGAAGTCATACACTTAACAATAGTAGTCACAGACTGGATGCAGGAGTCAAATATCAGAAACATTTAATTCACAAAGACTTCAATAAAATATTTTAAACAAAATAGGGAATAAAAATAAAATTCCTTTGATTTGAAATATAATTATAGAGTTAACAATCTTACTAAAGAATATGGAGGTTTGCAAATGATCTTTCATTGTACAAAAATATGATCTCTGCTTTACATAGGTAGATATATTTGTAGGCCTTATAATACAATAAATATGTCATGAGTAATATTAATTTTTCCATATAATATAGGAGTTGTAAAATTAAAGACTCAATAACAAGATGCACCTTTTTTAATTAAAAATGAATGAATTCCTCTTCAGAAATATTTCCATGCTCCCTTTTATCAGAAAAATAGGAGCTGCTTAACAAGGTTTTGATACCTGGTTCTGACAGACAAATAAATCTGATGTCATCACAAATAATTAACATTTAAAATTTTAGTTACAATTATGTTTCTTCTACCTCTTCTGATTATTTGCCATATTTAATTTTTACTTATCAGAGATCCAATATGGCGACCTGAAGGGAGGCTGCATTTTCTGAGGCTCGAGTGTGCTTGGGAAAATCCCGGTGCACCCTCAGTTTTCCAAAGTGTGTTCAGGGGAATCTATATTTGAACTTCTAGTACTAGTTTGTGAAGCTTTTATAAGGAGCAGAGTCTTGGAGTTTCACGAGGAGTAAAAAAAAGGGGGGGATTTTAACCCCCCTCCCAGGGACACAGAAGGCTGCCTGTGCTAACATCCTGCTGGTACGGATGCCATTGGAAAGTGGCTGACAGACTGTGGAGAGGGAGAAAGAATTCTGTCTGCCCCACCAAGAGTATAGCAGTTTGGATGTTTGCTCGGTGCTAGCAGAGCGACAGTTAGAGCGAGGAGAGATAAAGGGATTTTGTCCATTCTGCCAGGAACAGTGGCCAGCTCCCTTACAATCCACGTGCTCACTGGACACAATTCCAGACCAGCTGCAGGGGTGGGGCTGCAAACAACAGCAGCTGCAGCAGTGGATCTGAGCAGAGTCACAGATACCTTCACTGATCAGATCCCGTCCCTAACTAAAAAGTCATCCGCCAAGCTTACACTCTGTGGGGGGCGAGATCTGTGCTGGGAGATGGCCCGCTGGGGTGCTCGGGTGGCTGCTTGGTGGGATGGCCTGGCCGCCACTGGGAAACCCAGGACACAATTCCGTACTGGCTGCAGGGGCAAGGTGGGAAGCAGCGGCAGATGCGGCAGAGGATCTGCGCAGAGTCACACACAACTTCGCTGATCTGATCCCATCCCTAACTAAACAGACACATGCCAAGCCCACACTCTGTGGGGGGGTGAGACCTGTGCTGTGAGACAGGCCGCTGGAGACCACAGACTGAGAGACATTCATATTGAAACATAGAAGGTCAGCAATCATCTCCTACCAGAAGTCCCAGAGATGCCCTTAATGTCTATAGATACAAGTTTTCCTTAAGACTATATTATTTTTTATTTTTATTTTCTTGTACTTTTTATTTTTTATTTTGTATGTTTTTATTATATAGATTTTTTTTCTCTTTCCCCTTCTTGCTTTACGGTTAATACTGATGTTGGTGGTGGTGGATGTAAATATTTATCTGTGTGCATGTATTGGTGATTGGCTACTACTTTCTCTAAGTCTTCTTAAACTCTACTGCTCCCCCTATAACATTGGGTTTCAACCAGGAAAATATTTCATGATAGCAAGATAGAATCAGCCTCTGGAGAGTGAAGATAACCACGCCCCATACTAACCTCCTCTTCCTCCCCTGTACTATGGTAATCCCTAAATATAAGCATTTTTCTCTCACCCTCACCCAAAGTCTATACCCTTCCCGCATTCCATTTCTATGTTTTCCTTAGTCCTAATAGAATAACCTACTCCCCCCTAATCCCTTGTTCCTCCTTACTCTAAGGTAAGAGTGAGTTTTACCTCCCCAATTCACCTCCTTGACTTTCTAGTCTTCCCTTCTCCCCACTTTCAGAGAGACCCTACTATCTGAAGAAATAGACATGCTTCAAAACGGGAACTGGCTTGCTATCATAACACACTGTGAGATCTCTCTCAAAGAAACCCAACACAACGAAGCAAAGCCATAAGAAGCTCCAATTACTTCACCAAGAACAACTTTATTGAAGTACAAGACACGCTCTCGGACTGAAAAAATGAGGAAAAGGGGAAATAACTCACTTTCTCAACCCCACAGCTCTCCACCAAAGGATTCCAAAACTGGAACCCTAGATGAAAACCAAAGGCATTGTGTAAGCATTATGATTAGTAATGCAACCAAAGAGTTGAGAGAGGAAATCAGGAAAGAGATCAGAAAGCAATTTCAAGAGATTAGAGACAACTTCTACAGGGAAATAAGGGAACAGTTCCATGAGATGAAACATCAGCTCTACAAAGATATAGACATCCTGAAAGGGGATGTAGCAGAGCTATCAGGATTGAAAAACACGGTTAACCAATTCAAAAATTCACTGGAAGAAACTAACACCAGAGCTTACTCTACTGAAAATAGAACATCAGCTCTCAAAGAACGAGTATCGGACAATGAGGATAGGCTAAACAATGTAATATTCAAAGAAGATAAGCAGGATAAACACCTTATATTACATAATCAGAACTTCCAAATAATACTTGATGAGATGAGGCATAATAATCTGAGAATCATTGGCCTGGAGGAAAATTCTGAGCAGCAAACAAAAGGCTTAAAGAATCTTTTAAGCAAAATCATAAGTGAGAACTTCACTCATTTTACTATCTATCCAGATTATCACATCCAAGATGCTTATAGAACTCCAAATAGACCTAATCAATTGAGAAATTCACCAAGACATATCACACACAAAATGAATAACAAAGAAATTAAGGAGAGAATTCTAAAGGCTTCTAGAGGAAAGCCCCAAAACACATTCAGAGGCAAACCAATTCAGATCACTAGGGATTTTTCAGAGCAATGAAGGCCGGAAGAGCTTGGAAGTGTTAAAAGTGTTCAGGTGTTAAAAAATAAAAACTTTCACCAAAAGATAATATATCTGGCAAAACACAGCTTCAAATGTGAAGGGGAAATTAAATACTTCAACAATAAACTCAACGTAGCAAGATACATGAACACAAATCCTGCTCTTCAGAATATTCTCAAAAATGTTCTCCATTCAGAAGAAAATGCCAATGATTTCCTAAATCGTTAAACAAGGGTGAGTGAATAATTATATTATACAAAAACTGACTTTCAAGATGACTCAAACTCTGTACTCCATACAAAGTTAGAGAATCAGCCTCCCATATCTATTCTAACCTTGAATGTGAATGGTTTCAATGGCCCACTTAAAAGACACAGACTAACCCACTGGATCAAAAAACAAAATCCAGCAATATATTGACTGCAAGAGACACATTTGACACTCAAAAACAGACACAGGCTGAGAATGAAAGGATGATAAAATGTCTACCAGGCCTGCAGCCCAAAAAAGCAAGCTGGAGTGGTGATTTTAATTTCTGACAAAATTAATTTCCAACTAAAACTAGTCACAAAGGACAAAGAGGGTCACTTTATCATACTAAAAGGGACAGTTCATCAAGAAGATATAATGATAATTAACATCTATGCCCCCAATTACAACACCCCCAAATATATGGAAAAAATACTTAAGGACATTAATTCCCTCATTGATCTCAACACAATATTCCTGGGGGACTTCAACACATGATTATAAACTCTAGAAAAATCATCAAAACAAAAAATCAATAAAGACATCCCCAATCTAAACAACTCTATTAATCAATCAGGCTTAACAGATATTTACAGAATTTTTCCACCTTAAGACACCTGAATTTACCTTCTTCTCAGCGATGCATGGAACTTTCTCTAAAATAGACCACATCCTAGTTCACCGGGACAATCTTAGCAAATATAAAAATGTGGGTATAATCCTATGTATTCTGTCAGATCGTAATGCTATGATCTTAGCACTCAACAACAAGAGAAACAACAGAAACTACTCAGATACTTGGAAATTGAATAATTACCTCTTAACGAAGGATGGGTAAAAGAGGAAATGAGAGCAGAGATTAAGAAGTTTTTGGAATTGAACAAGAATGAGGAAACAACATACTAAAACCTCTGGGACAGCATATGAAGGCATTCTTAAGAGGTAAAATTATAGCACTGCGTGCATACATCAAAAATCTAGAAAGAGAGCAGATTAATAGCCTTATGCTTCAACTCAAATGACTCCAAAAGGAGGAACAGTCCAACCCTAAATCTAAAAGAAGACAGGAAATCACCAAAATCAGAATTGAAATCAATGAAATTGAAAACAAAAAAGCTATTCAATCTATTAACAAATCTAAGAGTTGGTTCTTTGAAAGAGTGAACAAAATTAACAGACCCCTTGCCAAACTCACCAAAAGGAAGATCGAAATAAAGCAAATCAACAAAATCAGAGACGAAAATGGGGATATCACCACAGACTCATCCAAGATACAGAAGATTATCAGAACCTATTTTGAAAACTTTTACTCTGACAAATTTGATAACCTCCAGGACATGGACAGGTTTTTGGACACACACGACATGCCCTCTTTAACACAGGAGGACATTGAAAACCTCAACCAACCTATCACAGAAAGTGAAATTGAAGCAGCAATCAAAGCTCTCCCAAAAAAGAAAAGCCCAGGTCCGGATGGATATACAGCAGAATTCTACGAAGCCTTAACAGAAGAACTAACACCGATCCTCTACAAGCTATTCCAGGAAATTGATAGAGAGGGAACACTCCCAAACACTTTTTATGAATCAAACATTACACCGATTCAAAACCCCAACAAAGACACATCAAGGAAAGAAAACTACAGACCAATTTCCCTGATGAACTTTGATGCAAAAATCCTTAATAAAATTTTAACTAATTGGATACAAAAGCACATTAAAAAGATAATTCATTATGATCAAGTGGGCTTCATTCCAGGAAAACAAGGATGGTTTAATATACACAAATCAATAAATGTAATTCACCACATTAACAGAGTTAAAAACAAAAATCATATAATCATCTCAATTGATGCAGAGAAAGCATTTGATAAAATTCAACACTTTATGCTCCAAACTCTGGAAACGATAGGGATCAAGGGAAGATACTTTAACTATGTCAGATCCATTTATGACAGACCCATAGCCAACATTATCCTCAATGGAGAAAAACTGAAAGTATTTCCACTGAATTCAGGTATGAGACAAGGTTGTCCACTCTCCCCACTTTTGTTCAATATAGTCCTTGAAACCCTTGCCAGAGCTATCAGGCAAGACAAGGAAATCAAAGGTATTCGTATAGGATAAGAGGAAGTTAAGTTATCTCTATTTGCAGATGACATGTGTCTATACCTAGAAGACCCAATAACATCAACTAGAAAACTCCTAGAGTTGTTAGGTGTTTTCAGCAAAGCAGATCAACTACAGTAAAGTAGATCAACTCCAGTAAATCCCTAGTACTTCTTTACTCCAGCAACAAATCCACAGAAGAAGAAATCAGGAAATCTCTCCCATTCACCATCACTTCCAAAAAAATGAAATATTTGGGCCATAACCTTAGAAAGGATGTTAATGACCTCTTCAAAGAAAACTATCAAACACTAAAAAAAGAAACTACAGAAGACCTGAGCAGATGGAAAAACATTCCATGCTCATGGTTAGGCAGAATCAATATAATAAAGATGTCCATTCTACCCAAAGCCCTACACAGATTCAATGCAATCCCCATCAAGATACCTATGGCATTCTTCAGAGATATAGAAAAAGCAATTCTCAAGTTCATATGGAATAACAGGAGACCCAGACTAGCCAAAACATTACTCTATAGAAGGAAAGAAATAGGGGGTTTCTCAATCCCTGACCTGAAATTATATTACAGAGCCATAGTAGCAAAAACAGCATGGTATTGGCATCAAAACAGAACTGAAGACCAGTGGAATCAAATAGAAGATCCTGAGACAAACCCTCATATCCTTAACTATTGGATATTTGATAAAGGGGGAAAAAGCATAGTGTGGAAGAAAGATAGCCTGTTCAACAAATGGTGTTGGAGAAACTGGACAGCCATTTGTAGACAACTGAAACTGGATCCTTATCTTTTGCCCTGCACAAAAATTAAATCAAAATGGATCGAAGACCTGGATATTAAGCCAACAACTTTAAACTTACTAGAAAAAGAAGTAGGGTCAACACTACAGCATATAGGAGTCCCCAGCTACTTCCTTAGCAAAACTCCTATGGCTCAAGCTGTAAAATCAAGAATAAATGAATGGGATGCAATTAAACTGAAAAATTTCTCCACAGCTAAAGATCTACTCAAGAGCATCAAGAGAGAACCTACAGAATGGGAGAAAAATTTTGCCTGCTACAACTTGGACAGAAGGCTAATATCCACAATATACAGGGAACTAAAGAAACTACAGTCCAAACTCACAAATGATCCAATCAGGAAATGGGCTAAAGAACTCAAAAGGAACTTCTCTCCAGTGGAAGTCCAGAAAGCCCACAAATGTATGAGAAAATGCTCTACATCATTAGCTATAAGGGAAATGCAAATCAAAACTTCAATGAGATATCACCTCACTCCTGTTAGAGTGGCAAAAATGAAGAATACAAACAAGGACAGATGCTGGAGGGGCTGTAGGAAAAGAGGAACACTGTTACACTGCTGGTGGGACTGCAAACTGGTTTAGCCACTATGGAAAACAGTGTGGAGAATCCTCAAAAAATTAAGGATGGAACCACCTTATGACCCAGCTATCCCACTCCTGAGTATTTTCCCAAAAGAGTTAGAATCAGTGTATTACAGTGATACGGCTTCCTCAATGTTTATAGCAGCTCAATTTACTATAGCTAGACTATGGAACCAACCCAGATGCCCCTCACTCGACGAGTGGATACAAAAACTTTGGTACATATATACAATGGAATACTACTCGGTCATTAGAGAAGACGATATTATGGCTTTTGCAGCCAAATGGATGGAGATGGAAAGAATTATGCTCAATGAAGTATCCCAATCTCAGAGACTAAAGGGCCGAATGGTTTCTCTCATCTATGGAAGCTAGAATACATGGAGAAGCAGTAGGTTAGACGGCTAACCTAACAGTAACTTCAAATTGTATGATTCTCAACTCAATAGGGGGATGGCTCCCTAGGATACTTGGAGGCATAGGGCGGATGGGTGTATGAAGAACTCCTAGGAGACTGGATAGTGGGAATATGGGGGAACCATCTCAGAAACAGATGTCATTCCTCCACGAGACATCCATTTAACACAAGAGTTCTACTGGGGGAAACAGCAACAGGGGAAACCCAAGCTGGGCACCCATGATTTGGCATTACCCCTGGATAACTAAGTATATATACATTGGTTATTGTTGGTTTGATGTTTCCCCCTCAATTGTATCTCTATATACATCTAATAAAAAAATAAAATAAACTACATCTTTTAACCTAAAAAAAATTTTTACTTATCTTTACCATAAGATACAATACACTCCATTTTATCACCCACTACAATTTCATGTTTCAAGTAAGTCATATATAACCACTAAATTTATTAAATTTCAATAGTAAATTTAAAAAAAAGAATATCTTAGAATCATGATGAAGATCTAGTTACCATCTGAAATTTCAAAAATTCAGCATTAATAACTATAATACATGTTTGAGACTCCTAAGAAAAATAATTTAACCTCAAATTTAGCTCAATGATTTTGTAAACTAAAGACAAATTAAACTCAGTTGTTCATAATTTGAGAAATAAGTTTTACAGTGTTTACTTCATTACTAATTGTTTCTTTTTCTACTACTAAATTTTTGGATAAATCAAATATAATGTATTTTTTAGTCAGCTCTTCCTTTTATAATAAACCCACAAAGGAATGTAGAACTAAACCAGGGAAAGTTTGATTTTATGTTGCCTCCTCGTAGTTAATTTCTTTAATGTTTCACTATTTATCTTCAGTGAAACAAATGGTATGAAAAATTATTTTAGAAAAGGCTGAATATCTGACAATCAAATTTGACATTACATTTTTATAATAAATCAGCTTCCATTAGAGTTGAAATTTTACAGCATTTGTATACTTGAATACAAATGGAAATAAGGAAAAAATATTACACAATTATAGAACTGTAGTTATTCATATTTAGCATTTATAAAATTGCAATTTTAGAAGCAATATTTCCATAAAATGTATTTGTCTAAGCTAGGAGACAGCTCCATATAATGAGCATTCAAACTATGTTATTTTAATCATTTTTCTATGCTATATTTATAATAAATCTACAAAGGAGTTATGTTTGATTAGACATTTTTATAGCATTTCTCCTGGCATTTTTCAAGAAAACAAAAAATGATCAAAACTCAACATGGGTTTAAGAAAGAGTGAAGAGACGAGAAGAAAAAAACAAATGATGAAAATAAAATAGAGTCAAGACCTAGATTCTCAGTTCCATAAAATGACATGCTAAATAATGAGAATTTTTAAAGACACTATGTAAAGGCTTCAAATGAATTGGCATGTACAATGTAGCTTGTTCTCTACATTTACCAATAACAGAACATACCCAGGTTGACTTACTAAAGAAAGAAAGTCATATAGAGTAGATCTAAGTTGCCACAAAAGCCCCAGACTAGATTGTTCAACATCCAGCTGATCTAGGACATTTCAGCAAGTCCTCCTACCATCATTTGATCCTCTTCATCAACCTCCCTGCTTTTTCTCAGGAAAATTGGCAATAATACATATACCCCAGAACTTTAGTGTAGTGTAGTTTGTCACAGAATAACAATAAACATAATACCAGATTTATTATTATCAGATGCAATTTTTAGATATTTTTAAAGTACAGCTGTTTTCCTAACTAGAATAAGATAAATGTAATATAACGCATAAACACTAGAGGAGCCTATCCTTACAAGATAAGTTACAAGGACAATTCTTAGTTTCAATTTTGGTTTATATAAGCTATGAATGCATTTATAAATATATAAAAATTAAGAAAACATAAATTCATATATATTTATATTATATAAATACATGCATGCACCTTCATCAATTTGACCGTAGCTACTCGTAAACATTAGGAATTTTGAGCAAAAGCATATGTTGAAAATCATGCATGAGCATTGGTTATGGATTGGCCTGAATTCAAATATTATCTCTGCCATTTATTATTAATTTTAAAATTATTATTAGCTGCTCATTTATTATTGATTTATTATTGCCATGAGAAAATCTTTCTGGGTTCCAGTTTCCTATCTCTTAACTGGGATTTCACACTATTCTATAAAATTAATGCTGAGAATTAAATGAAATATTATAGACAACCAATTTAGTCATTATTTCATTAATTCAAAAATATTTTTTGAGTATCTACCATATCCCAGGTATCATTTTAGGATATTGTAATGAACTAACCAGGCATGGTCTTCTTCTTATGGAACTGACATGCTAGGAGTGGCAGACTGAAAATGCATAAATTAAAATGAAATTTTAAATTAAAAACATGAGAAAAGTACCACAGGTAAAATAAGTGAGATAAAGGAAACTTGTAAGTACTGAGTATAGAATTGTCAATAAACACTATTTTTTAATGTAATCACAGGAGAATTTTCATTTTTTAATGTAAAGTAGACTGGAAGCCATTCTGAACAGAAGATTGACAGGAGAATAATCTGTAGAGGCAAGGAAAGAAGTAAGCAGACTTGATAGCAAACACTTGCAAAGATCTAACTAAGATAGAGTTTTGGACCCAAGTGTTAGCACTGGAGGTCTGAAAGCACTATTAGAATCTGGAAACATTTTAATATATATGCACAGGATTTGCAGATAGACTAGATTTGCAATTAAGAGAACCAGAGAATCCAAGCATGAAGGTTCTGATCTAGGGAACATGAAGAATGAAACTGCCATTACTGAGATGAGAAAGACAGAGATCAGAATTCAGGAAGTAAGGTTGAAATGGTGAAATTCTTTGGACAAGTTTTCTTTTTCTTTTTGTCTGTGTTTTGATTTGTTTGTGAGAGGTCCATTAACCAACCAATAAAATGTTTAATGACCCAAGAATATTAAACTCTAGAGTTCAGTAAAGAAAATGTAGGCTAGACATACAAATTTGGAAGGTGAAAGGTAATAATGGTAGTAGATCCCTAATGTTAAATTTTAGCTTCAGTTTTAAGTAAAATGCCATTATTTAACCTTAAAAAAGTTAATATACGGAAATCTGATATTATTTCTTATAATCATGGGTGCTACCATCAGATCTTATCAATATAACAATTATAATAAAAACAAGGACCACTATATCAGTGTTGGACCGATCAGGAGTGATTAGAAGGAAACGAAAATTTAATATAAAGGATTATTATGCTAAAAGACTAATTCTAGTATATAAAAATACTACACATCATACACTATACCTAAGGGAGAGCACCTAAGAAAGGGCAAAGTGGAGAAGGAACCCTCCTTCCTAAGGTAAGAGCTTAGACTATTTAGAGAAATTCATTTAAGTGGACCACAAAAAGGTTTGCTACCTTTCTCAAACCAGAGCTGATCTATGGTGGCTAGAAAAAGAGGAAGAATCCTTGTGAAGTACAGAAAGGGAGCAAGGGAGACAAAGGTTGGATATTAGTGAGCATGATCAGGCATGTGAGCATGAAGAAGCAATGGGGGTTCTGAGATAGCATAAAGCTTGTAGTATACAGGGTCTAAGAGGTGAGTATCCAAGTATGCAAACATTCAGAAAGAATGGAGAGTTAAAGCACAGACTAACTACAGCAGGGAGGATGGATGTGCAGAGGGAACAGGAGCCCTGGAATGGCAAGAAACATGGAGCACATGTTGGAAAGGAAGTGGCATAAGAAGGATCATAGGAAATTCACCTAGGGTACTGGAACAAGAAAAAAGGAACAGAGATGATAGTTTAGGCAGGAGGGCTTGACTAGATGGTTTCTTTGTTAAAAGAACTGTAGGAAAGTTATTACAAGGACAGATAAAGGCTGCAAAGATGCTGAGGACCTGTACATTTTGGGTGGATGGCTGCAAATGCACATCACCAGCGGTCTTTCCACCCATGCCACTGAAGCACCATGCAGCAGCCAGAAATAGGCGAGTCCCTCCCTCATTCAATGTCCCTTTAGCATCCTCTACTGCAAAAGCTCAGCATCATACTCACTGAGAAGGAGAAATTCTTAAAGGAATTTGTTTCATTTGAAGAGCATGTATTAAAGGGTGAAACTGTAACTAAGAGGCAATAAATTGATAACTGGCATGCACATCATTAAGATTTTTTTTACTAATATAGTTACTCAGTTATAGGCAAGCTTTCCAGAAATTACCTTAAGATTCTCTATGTGTATTAAGTTGAAATTCTATCATTTATTTAAGTGGTAATGTCATATTTATTGCCAAAAGAATAAAAATAATTTATTATGCAATGTGTGATGTTATACACAAAACAATTATTAACAGCTATCAGTTAGGGGCTGGAGCGGTGGTTCAGTGGTTACAGCGCTTCCCTTGTGTGCATGAGTACATGGGTTCAAACCCCAGCACCATGTACACAATGAAGTGTCCGAGCAATGAAAGTCCATAAAAAACTAAATAAAATTGATTCTGTCTTTCTCTCTCTTTCTCACTGTTCCTCTCTCTTTAAAAGAAAAAAAAAATAACTAACAATTATCTAAATAGCGTAGATGGTCGATATTCCTCTTACTAGAGATTGTTAGCTGGATAATTTGGAAAAAATAAAGTTCCTAAATTTTAACAGTAAATATTTAAAGAAATTTTTAAAAATACAAAAACATATTTGATTATTTACATGCATAAGAAGTATAATTTTTGGCACAAGTTTCATAACATTAAATAAAATAACCCTTTCAGCATATATTTACTTTGTAGTTATTTATTTTTATTCAGACTAAGAGTTTTAAAAGAAAAAGTTCTATCTGACAATTCTCAAAGTTATGACAATGAAATAAAAATGGAATATCAACTTTGCTACCTCAAAATTTAACCAAAAAGAAAACTTCCAAAAACAAATGTTTATTTTGAATTGTCTTCTACTAAATGTAACAAGAAATACAGACATACAAAGAAAATATTAGAGATACAAGTGGAAATTCAGTAAAAGTTTGTCACTTGGGAAGCCTATTCCATTGCTGCATTTTTAGACACTAGGGTGATAAGATTAATGAAAATATTCTCTAGCAGTTGTATTCATTTTGGGCAGCAATATTAAATTAGCACAGAAAAATATTCAAAAATATCTGTGGATTGTGCATTAATTGGAATACATCATCATCACAGTTTTTATACAACATCAAGAAATATTTCTATTACATGCCTTTTCTGTCTTATACTTTTATTGTTTCAAGTCCATTTCTAATTGCTTTTTAGAAATAATAATTTCCTACTTTCCATTTTAGAAAACACAATACTGATATTCATGATTGGGACTTAGGGATGTACTTTCAATTGTATACTTATTTGAAAATTAAATTGTAGATAATGTTATTTCAAAGATTGACATTGAAAGAACTGAATCATTATTATAAGCATGAAGTACAGTATTTAAAGTCAACTTCTCAAATAAAAATGTTGACATGCCTATAAGAACTTAGTATCTGAAAGACAAAAATCATTCAATGAAAAGTGTAATCTTTAGTACATATGCTATTCTATTCACATTGAACAAAAAGCAACAAGCAAATTTAAATTACTTATGTCATTATTTTACCACTTAATATAGTTTCAAATCATCCCTTATCTGTGTCATTCATATCACAACAAATTTTAAATATAATTCGTTACCAGAATTGTAACTTTATACCATTTATAAATATTAACATAAAATTCATATTTCATTAGATAATTATTTATAAATTGCTATTTTCTTTTAAAAGAATTTAAAGTGCTTAGGCAAAAAAAATCACTAGACCTTCGGGGATCATATTCCTCCTTTTAAGTAAGTCAGTCTTTTATTTACACAAATTTCTATCAAAATAAACTTACTTTTGCAGCATTTTTCATCAGTCCTCAAGATTTGTATTCTATTACATATGAAGCAGTAACTGTATGAAATAATATCTGTAACTTATTCTGGCATAGTTTCTATTACCTTAACATCACTTAGTAATCCACCAATTCTTTTGAGCTTCAAGTAAATTTGACATAGAACCAAATCTTCAAACCTCTAAGGTATAGGACCTATCTACTATCTGTGCAAATATATCTCTGAACTTCCTTATAATTCTCTGTCTCTGTTTTCTGACTTCCATAAAAAATTCACTCACATCAAGCACTGCATCATTGTACTCTTGATGAAAACAATTAGGTTTACAGTGAGAGGTAAAATCTAAATCAGGGTGTCTGATATTGTCCACCAAATTACTGTTCCCTTCAATCTTCTCTTGAGATACTTTGCTCATTCTAACAATTACGATTAGAGTTGCATCTCTTTCTCACAAAAAATAGGAAATCAGAGTTCTTTCCTATTTTCCCCCCAAAGTATATGTAACAAACCTTTTAAACTCAAAGTCATATCAAACTTCACAAAATGACTCCTGGAATATCAGGTACAAAAGGAGGAGGAAGAAAAGGAGAAAAGAGGAGGAAGGAGAGAGGGGGGAGTGGAAGAAAGAAAAGGTGGAGAACAGAACAAGGAGAAAGAAAGAAGGGGAAGGGAAAGAGGAAGAGGAAATAGGAGGAGGAGGAAGAGAAGAAGAAGAAGGGAAAACAGAAGAAGGGATAAAGAGTATCATCTACCACTTACTTGAATTCAGATTAAGGAATTTTTCCATATATCCCACACAATGGTGTCCAGACATGAATCACAGTTATAACTCAAGCCTAGTTTTCTCTGGTAGTCTGTTAGTTATACACAATGTTCTGAATACAACTTAGATTCTGACTAAGGAAAACTGAAATGCAATCAGTCTACTATATCTACCATTCTCTTATAGTACTTATATACTTGTGAGTAGATAAAGGATGTGTGACAGAAGATTATTGGAAACAATAAAAAGAGATAAAGGTAAGTACATAGGGTCCTTGGAGACAGGCACAGTCACTTCAATGAAAAGAGAAATCAACTAAGGAATAAAGGTAAAGAGGATAAGATAAAAAGCAAGGACCATTGCCTACCATTCACCAGCATTATATTAGTTTACAATAATAAACAAGAGAGATACAATCCTTGCCTTCATGGAATTTATATTGTAGTACTTAGAGAATGATAAAATCAAAATGATTACAAATAATTAGTTGGCAAACCAGTCACACAGTAAAATGTCCCTCAATATTTTATTAAGTCCAACAAGGTAAAAGGAATAATCAAAATTTCACTAAAATGTGAGCAAAGAGTCTTTAAAATCATTAATGAGTACAAAATAAATGGTAAAGGTCTCCCTACCAATTATTACTATTTCAAAATATGCAAAAAAATCATTGATGGTTCAGTTTTTAGAATGCTGTTTTATTTTTTGATTTTAGTAAAAATTTAAAAAATTAGAGATTGTCATCTTATATGTGTGCAGATTCACACATGTATGCTTGCGTATATTTATAAAAAACTTACCATGAATATTGTTCTAAATTAACCTTACAAGGTAGGTAATAATACAATCATCCCTCTTTCAGAAAACAAAATTGAGTAACAATTCATTATATAATAATTTATCCATTGTCATGTGACTAATAAAGAGCAGAGCTGAGACTCAATTCTGGGAGTCTGGTTCCAAAGTGTACGCTGTTAGTCAATCCAATAAGCTTTCTCTGTGTAGTTTCACCAGTCTCCTTAATGTTATTTTCCACTCATTAATCTTAATTTTGATACCATTAAAAACTTTTTAGGTGACTCAGCAGTACAGTGCTTGCCTGGCATACATGAGGGCCTAGGTTCAAACTCCAGCATCACATATACAACTAAGTGGGGGAGGAACAAAAAAATGGATGAAAAAATAAAAATTGAGGCACCTGGACTCTACCCTGAACCCATAGGTACACAGGACACCCTTAGAATCCCACAATTAGACTCTGCCCGGATGATGCAAGGTCCAGGATTCCAGCCCCAGCTCCTGGACATCTCCAAGGACAGGTCCAGATATATTGGGCCCATCTCTGCCACTAAAGATCCCAGAGCTCACAGCACAGTATGTAGGCTGGTCCCTTCCAACCTGCCCAACATCTCTGGGACCCCAGGACACAGTGACACACCCCTACCACTTAGCTTCAACAACCCAGCGGGCAGCTCACTAACCCAACTAGGTTCCAAATCCAAGTCCTGGAACCTAGATCCAAAAGGTGCAACAAACTGAGGATCTAGGCCGATGCAGCTTTCTGGAAGAAGGGGGTCATCACAGAGGTTCAGAACCTACTTTCAATTAAAAAAAAAAATAAAAATTAAGCAAAAATGAAATTTAATCATGCCTCCCAGGCAGCATAAATTTGAGCCATAAATACACTATCTGGGATCTCCCATATGAACTATGTGCTATAACAAAACTGATGAAGTTTCCTGTTCAGCCCAAGATTTTCCTACCTATGTTGCCATACCTGGTGCAAAAAGTGATTCGCAACAGAAGACAGTATTGAAAAATGAATGAAAAATTTGTTTCTTGCATTTTGCATTTAAAAACTATCATCTGTTCATTTTACAGTTAAATGAAAAAAGTATAATTAACCCCTTCTTTTCTAAATAAAAAGGTAACTTCTCTATTGTACCTTTCATTATTTTATATAAAATCTTTGGGCTAAGGAGACACGAGTATGGAAATGAATGAAGGAGTGTAGATCCTGGACTAGGATCAGCCTTAACTTACTATCTCACTATGTCAATATCCATTTATGCATGAATATGCAACAATAGTTCAGTCCAATATGTAAGGCTATGTTGAAGAAAATTTAAAAATCTTTGGGCTGTAATACTTACTTTAAGTTACATAAATGATCTCTTTAGTTGTTCAGACACAATGAATTAACCATTATCCTTTACTTCTCATATTATCTTTTTAGTAGATTGGACTTAAGATAGGACTTTATAGTTTATCCATTTTCTGCTTTCTTTTTCAGGATATTAACACAAAATGAGGACTATCTGCTATTACGGTTTGGATGTGAGGTGTCCCCTGAAAACTCACGTGTGAGACAATGCATAAATAATCAGAGGTGAAATAATTAGATTCTGAGTGCTATAATTTATTCTGTGGATTGATTTACTTGATGAATTAATAATTTGAAAGAGGGGCTGGATTGGTGGTTCAGAGGTTACAATGCTTGCCTCAAGCACAAGGACAAGGGTTCAAACCCCAGCACTACATACACAATGCAATGTTGGAGCAATGAAAGCCAAATGAGAAACTAAATAAAATTGATTCTCTCTTTCTCCCACTCTCTCACTATCCCTCTCTCTCTTAAAAAAGAGTAATAATAATTTAGAAGAACTACTATACTGAGTGATAACTGTAGGTAGGTAGAGAATGGCTGGCAGAATTAGATCACAGGGTCATGCCTTTGAGGATTATATTTTGTCCCTAGCACCTTGACCTCTCTCTTTACTTCCTGTTTGCCAAGAGCAGAGAGGCCTTCCTCTCCACTAGGCCCTTCTGCTAAGATGTTCTACCTTACCTCAGTCCCAGACCAAAGGAGTTGGACAACCAGGGACTGAACCTAGAAAACACAGGCCCAAAATAAACTTTTTCTCGCTAAGTTCTTCTTGTCACATAATTTGGTCACAGTGACAAAAAGTTGTCTCATATATATACGCTCTATCTATTGCCAATTTCTTGCTTGTAAAAATCAAATTTTAATTGCATAAGATTAGGTCAAACAGGTAAAAGAGCTCCATAATGTGCATAAATTTCTAATCTCCAAATGTTGCACCTTGGGCATCCCCGAGGGTGGGCGGGATGGCTCGAACCAGCCGAACCGTGCTCTGGAGCCGAACAGGAGAGTGAGTGCGGCAACCAGGCTCTCCCTGAACTCCCTTCAGTGGGAGCCCCCTCCGCTTGGCCGGGGAAATGAGTCAGTAACACGGAGTTGGTGACAGCTCAAAATCCGTTTATTACCAAGGCACACGGGTTTTTATAGGGAAGGGAGACAGCCAAGGAACCAATAGTAGAATGACAGGTTGGCCTGTCCTGTCCAACGAGGAATGGCCGCGTCAACTTCGTCAACTATTGCTATCAGGAAAGGCAGTTTAGAGAGGAAGAGGAAGCAGGCATCAGGTTCGTGCCCTTTGTGCTAGGCATGCGAAATTGGAGCAGAGAAGAAGTGTCATGGCGTCCAGAGCAGCGTTCAGCTTCAGTTCAGTGCCCCAAATCCAAATTCCATTTTTACTAAAGGACTATTTGATACTTTTTTTTGGAAATAAATATTATTGATTAACTTTTAAAAATCTTTGCTAATTATGTATGATAGTAATACTTACTTCACCTTTAGAGATGTAAATAATGATGCTTACCTTACTACTATAATATTGTAATATTGAATGTATGGAAAACATTCACTAGGAGAGTATGACACCAAGATACATTACTAATGTTACTATGAGGAAAAATGATAAAATTTATATAGAAAATACTTCTTCTAGTTCAAATAATTTTGGATTTATCTAATCAAATGACAGTGATTAAAGAGAATCATACCATGAGAAAATAAAGATCCTATGAATGAATTCTTGTTAGCTCTTTATTGACACATTTATTTAATCATATATAATTTGAATAAAAATATGAATCATTATGATATGTATCAATAATATATTTACTTAAAGTGAAACATTTATGTACAACACACTATATTTCTATATTATATTATGTATGCATAATTTCCCCCAGAATGTCTATAGTAGCGGGAAAATACTAGGAAGCCTATATTACATTCTTAACTCTGTTCTTCAAATACCATGATGGATCAAGTCAGATATACAGTCCTGTCTACCTGAAGAAATCTACAATTCCATGAAATGTAATTTAAAGATATATCCAAGGCCTTTATGCTGCTTATATAAAATTCACAAGTTATCTCTCTTTTTCTTCCACTTTGATCGAAGATGACTAAAATTGATTAAAAACAATTTGTTCAATTCTTCACCATGAAAAAGCATTCTATCAACTCTGATCTGGATGCCTGCCAAATACAACGTTTGATTTAACAGTCCACCAGTTATACTCAACCACCATTAAGTGTCCATGAATGAAACTTTTATTTGAGCTCATTCCACCTCATTCCTGCTTATAACTTTTATCTCAATAATATATTGCCTTAGCATGGCTGTCCTATCAGATGTGAATTAATGTTACTAATATTTTGAATAACACATTTGAAAGAATATATACAAGCAAATTTTCATCCACAGTTTATTTGAAGACTATTTTCCATATCTGAATGATTAATATTTTCCTCAGTATTCTTAAGTTTGTACTTTGATCTGGAAAAAGGAAGCAATTGGGACAGCTCAACGATGGTATTTACAATCATAGTCTTAATAAATACCAAAGAGAAAAAAAAGATAAGAAATTGTGCTCTTCATTGTGTCATTTCATGAAATCCTCTACAACAACAAGTAAAGCATAAGACAACATTATGAAATAAACTATTATTTTTCAAAATTTCATTTAGCAATGCTAAACAAGAAGGGAGTAGAAATGCATGAAAAGTCCTATGCAAATTGCATCCATAAGTTCTGACAAAATTTATTCTAATTTAATCTTTCTGTATTTCTTCAAAGGAAAGATCAGTCATAAAATGTTTTCAAAAGAATTATGCCAGACATGCTTTTGAGCTTTCTGATCAAAGAAAATATTCTGAATAAGAAAAAAAATAAAGGTACTACAAAGTTTTTATAATTCACTGTAACTTTCTTATATAATAAATAAATGTATATATAAACACAAGTAGTATAATTTTACTCATATTTAAAGTAGATTATAATTTTACTAAATCATATATTTTTCTAGTAGAGGATTTAATTAATGAAATTATATGAAAACATAGTTTGGTATACATAGTTTGCTAATAAAGAAGTACACAGACAAAATGTATTATGAAAGCAAATAATGTATTATGAAAGTAAATAATACTTCCAGGATATTTGTTCATTATAATTTAAAGATGTGATACATCAGAGAACTATGTGATTATCTATTTCTGTAAAGTTTCCCCATAAAATGTACTATCACAGATTCATCACCATGAAAAAAATTATTTTAAGCTTGACATATGAGTTTTCCCAAGCACCTTCTACTTTGTCATATTATAATTTGTAATAAAATATAATTTTATAGGTTTTGTTCATATAATGAAGAAGTTGATGACTGTCATAAAAGAATGATTTCTTTAAAAGTATGTGTTCAAATATTAAAATTGTTATGACAAAAATAAATGTGAAGGAGAAAAAGCCAGAAGAATAGAAGCAAAATATGTATCATTAAAAAAATAAAGATAAAACTCAAAAAAAACTAAAAAAAAAAAAAAAAGTCTTTTTCACCATCTGGCACCAGACTTTCTCTTATGAAGACAACTGTAAAACTGAAAAATGCCTGTTAGGGTTAGGGTTAGGATTAGGGTTAGGATCAGAGTTGGAATTGGAGTTAGGATTAGATTTAGGAAGAGAAAATTCAATGGGTATATCTTTTGATGATAATCATCAGGAAGAAGTGAAAGACCAAGAAAGGAATTACTCAACATAGTGTTCAGTGAGAACTACTCCTATAGTTGTGGTAAAACAACCAAAGGACAACTAGTAAGATAATCATCTAATATTTAGTATTTAAAAATCAACTTTGGGGCATAATTTAAATACAGTCAATCACAAAACTCCATTAGGTTTTAACAAAAATATAATTAATATACAGAATATTTTTCCCACCTCAAAAAGTTTCCTTGTGTCACTCTCTGGCCAAACACCTGATTTTCACATACACAATTTTGTCAATTAAAAAATATATTATAGGAATTTTGATTCAAGTTGTTTTAAACTTGTGAAACAATTTTCATTGTGATAATAACACATTTTCCAAAAGATGGACATAGTATATCTATTTCTTTCTGTAATTTTTCCTCAGTGACTTTTAGTTTTTAGTGTTTAGATTTTGTGAATTTTTGTAAAATTCTCCAAATATTTTACAATTTTGACACAATTATAAATATTTTAACCTCAATTTTCAATTTTGCATTGCTAGTGAATTAAAATACAATTCATTTTTATTGACCTTTTGTTCTGTGACCTTACTACATTAACTTATTAGTTATACAAGCTTTTGTGTAGATCACTTAAGATGATCTACAAATGAGATCATGGGAAAATCATATATCTCCTGTTTTTGTTTGAATGCTCAAGCTAGAAAACATGATGAATAAATAAATCTCATATAAAACTATAGATTAAAATGATGACAGTGAGCATTCTTATCACAATCCCAATTTTAGGGTAGCAACACTGACTTTTTCACCATTAAGTGTGATAATAGCGGTGGGTTTTCCATAAATGTCCTCTATCATATTGAGGAAGACTACTTCTTCCTAATTTGCTGGAAATTTTTAAAACAAATGGGGACCGAATTTTGTCAGATGCTTTTTAAACACCTATTGAGATCATCATGTTTTGTTTTGGCTTCTGTTTATTGGTCAGTATGGCAAAATGTTTTCATTTTATTTCAAGTATTATACAACCTTTAATTTCAGGGATCTATGACTTGATGATAGTGTATTATCCTTTTTATAACTGGCTAAATTTGATTTAGTAAAGTTTTATAAATGATTTTATGTCTGTGATCATGAGGAATACTAATTTGTAGTTTTCTTATATTGTAATCAATCTGTATGGCTTTTTTATTCAGGAATGCTGCCCTCATATAAATTTTAGATAATATGCCCCAGCTTTACAGTTTTCTAGAAAAGTTTGAGTATGATAACTATTCTTTGTTGCTTAAATGTTTGTATCTGATATTTCATTGTCAGAGATTTGAGAATTAAATGTCTTTAGAAAACATAGAACTAAACTCTTAAAATTTTGTATTTTTTCTTGAGATAGTTTAGTAACAACATTTTTTGAAAAATTGCCCATTTTGTCAAAATAATTTAAAAAATGACTTCTCAAAAGAAGCGATACAAATGGCCAATAATATATGAAAAAATATTCAACATCTCTAGCAGGAAATGCAAATCAAAACTACACTGAAATTTCATCATCAAAACACCAATTAACAAGAACACAAATAAAAATAGATGCTAGTGAGGATATAGAGGCAAAAAAGTACACTCACAACTTTTTGGTGGGGCTGCAAATCAGTACAGCCACTCTGGAAAGCAGTACAGAGATTCCTCAAAAACCTAGAAATGGAAATACCATATGACCCAGTTACCCAGTTCCTTGGCATTTATCTAAAAGATCTGACATCAGCATACTATAGGGATGCAGCCACATCAATGTTCTTAACAGTGAAATTCACACTAGTGTAGCTATGCAACCAGCCTAGCTACCAGTTGAAAGATGAATGAATAAAGAAAATGCGGTATACACACACAACGGAGTTTTACTAACTCTTACAAGAGTGAAATTATTGCATTTTATGATAAATGAATAAAACTAGAAAACACCATTCTAAGCAAAGTAAGCAGCACAGAGAGTGTAAAGGGTTGAATGTTTTCTCTCATAAATGGAAGTTAGACCAAAATAAGGGGAAAAAAGCAAAAGAGAGGGGGTGGACTTCACAAAAATAACAGAGAGATTGGAAGAGTAGAAGAAAGAGACTAAGTGATGGGAAGAGGGATAGGAACAAGAAGGAATACTGGAATGAATCTGATCAAACTTTCCTATGTACATATATGAATGTAATATTGTGAATTTTACCTTTATGTAATTCTATACTGCACTGATTTGAAAAAACTACAAATAAATGCAAGAAAGATCAGCAAAGTGGAGGAAAGAGAACATAGGGAGGGAGGGTTCAAAGTGGAAATACTGGGCACTGAATTAGAGTAAGTTATATGCCAAGTTTATTTCTATGATTTACATAAGAGGTGTCCACAAAAACTCATGTGGGAAACAATGCAAGAAAGTTTAGAGTAGAAATTATTGGGTTGTGAGACCCTTAACCTAATCAGTGGATTAATACACTGATAAGGATTAACTGGATGGATAACTGGAAAGCAGGGTGTGACTAGAGAAGTTGAGTCATTAGGGGGTGTGCATTTGTGGTATATATTTTGTCCCTGGTAAGCAAGAGCTCTCACTCTCCTTTCTGGTGCCACATCCTGAGGTTCTTTCCTCTGCCACATTCTTTCACCATGACGTTCTGGCTCACCTCAGGCTATGAGCTCCAAAACGAGCTTTCTTCCTCTATGTATTCTTATCAGGTCTTTTGGTCACTGATGCCAAAAAGCTAACTAAAACACTGATATGATTATGTCAAATTGAAGCCCAATATTACGTATAACTATAATTTTTTAAAATGTGTTGATATCATCTAATTGTCAAATTCTTTGCCAACTAATTGTTGGCATATAATTATTCCCAAAATTTCATTATTATCCTATTGTATGTGGAGAATATGAGAATATCCACTCATTAATAAAATATATATATATATTTTATTGTTAATTCAATTTAAAAAATTTTAGTAGTAGCATACAGAAATATGACTGGATTTTATTTTATATATATATTTATTTCAATATTTAATATTTATATATATATAAAATAAAATCCAGTCATATCCCTCTATATTTTCCTTTTTTATTAAAGAGTTGAGTTGCTATGGAATCATAATTGCATACAAAGTAACAATATGATATGCAATTGCTCCTATACAAGAATTATGCCCATATCACACACAATCTGTATCTTGAATCTTCTATATTTTGCCCCTACAATCAATATAAATTATTACATTGTGAATTTTCCAGAATTAAATGATTGCATAAGTATTATTTGGGTTCTGGGGGGGGTGGCTGTAGAAAGAATGCTACATTGTTGACTATCTCTATAGATTGCTCCCTATGCTCCTTCCCTCTCCCTTTCCCCCTTCCTGTACCCTTCCCCCCTTTCCCACACTATATATCTATGGTTCCCCTGGATTATGTGTTGCTATGCCTTTGGTGGATCTAATACATGAGTTTGACAACTTTTCACCAAAGCCTGAATTTTGCTCTAGCCTCCGCAAATGATGGAAAACGTTACACCCTTGAATCTCTGGGTTTGGCTAACTTCGCTCAGCATGATTTCTTCCATTGGATCCATTCACCTTCAAAGGCTGCAATATCATTGTTTCTAATTGCTGAGTAGAACTCTGCTGTATATGTGTATGTGTATATATATGTATATCTCAGAGTGTTTGAATCCATTCATCCAGTGAGGGGCATCTGGATTGGTCTCATAATTTAGCTATTGTAAATCGAGCTGCTATGAACACAGATTTTGCTGTTTTGCTGTAATGTGCTGATTCTATCTCCTCTGGGAAAATACCCAGGAGAGAGATAGCTGGATCATAAGGTGGATCCATCCCTAATTTTTTGAGGAGTCTCCACACTGCTTTCCAGAGTGGCTGTATCTGTCTGCAGTCCTATAAACAATATGCTAGTATTCCTATCTCCCCACAATCAATCCAGCATCTGTTATATTCTTCATCTTTGTCAATCAGACTGGAGTGAGGTGAAAAATTAATGTAGTTTCAATTTGCATTTCTCTGATTATTTGTGATTTAGAACATTGTCTTATGTATTCATGGCTTCTTCAATGTCCTTTGCTGAGAAGATTCTTTTTAGCACTATAGCTCATTTATTGATTGGATTGTGTGTGCTTTTGATATTAAATTTGAGTTCATTGTAAATTTTGGATATTGGTGCACTGTCAGAGGAATCACAGGCCATGATTGTCTCACATTCTGTGGGCTCTCTCAACAATTTTGACCAATACATTGGCTGAGCAAAAGCTTTTTTATTTAATGGCATACCACTCATTGATATTTGACTTTAATTCTTCTATTTTGGGAGTCTTGCTGAAAAAGTCATTGCCAACTCCCAAATACTAAAGTGTTGCTCCTAATTTTTCTATCAGCCATTTCATGGTAGCTAGAAATTCCTAGTTCCATGATCCATTTAGATTTGATTTCTGTGCAAGGTTAGAGATAGGATCTAATCTCAATTTCCTGCAAATTCCTGTCTACTTTGTCCAGCATCATTTGTTGAATATATTGTCATTCCTCCATTTTATATTTTGAGCCTCTTTGTCAAAGATCAGATGTGGGTTTCTCTCAAGATTCTTCTATTCTATTGGTCTTCATTTATATTTTGATACCTGTACCATGCTGTTTTTATTACTACAACTCTATAGTAGAGCTTTAGATCTAGTATTGCAAAACCACCTGTTTCATCTTTCATGCTTAGTAATGTTTTAGCTATTATGGGTTTCTTGTTGTTATAAATGAATTTGAGAATTGTTTTTTCTATATCTGTAAAGAATGACATTGGTATCTTGATGGGCATTGCATTGAATCTATATAATGCTTTTGGTAGAATGGTCATTTTAGTTATAGTAATTCTGTCTTTCCATCTTCTCAGGTTTTATTCAATTTCTGTCTTCAATATTTAATAATTTCATTGTAGATGTCTTTTACTCTCTTCTTAGATTAATTCCTAAGTATTTTATTCTTTTTGAGGATATTGTGAATGGGACTATTTTCCTGATATCTTCTTCTGCCCTATTATTGTTAGTATATAAGAAAGATACTGATTTATAGGTATTGATCATGTACCCTGCCATTTTGCTAAATCTATTTATAAGCTCAAGCAGTTTTCTAATAGACTTTTTGGATCTTCCAGATATAGGATCATCTCATCAGCAAGAAGGGATAGTTTAATGACCTCTCTTCCAATTCCTATCCCTTTGATTTCCTCCTCTTGCCTGATTGCTCCAGCTAGGGTATCTGAGGGCTATATTAAATAAAAGTGGTGAGAGCAGATAGCCTTGTCTTGTTCTCAAGTTTAGTGGAAATGCTGTCAGCTTTTCTCCATTTAGCATTATGTTATATATGGCCTTTACATAATTAAGTTTATTTGATCCCTATCATCTCAAGATTTTGACCATAAATGAATGCTGGATTTTTATCAAAGACCTTTTCTGAATCAATTGAGATGATAATGTGGTTTTTGTATTCAATTCAATTTAAGTGGTGAATCATATTTATTGATTTGGGGATGTGAAGCCTGCTTTTCATAACTGGAATGAAACACACTTGATCATGATGAATTTTCTTCTTGATGTGTTTTTTAATGTGGTTTGCTCGAAACTTGTTAAGGGTTTTTGCATCAACGTTCATCAGGGATATTTCTTTTTATGAGATGTCTTTGTTGGGTTTTGCATCAGAGATTTGGTTACCTTATATAAAGTGTTTGTGAGGGTTCCCTCCTTTTCAATTTCTTGGAATAGCTTTATAAGGAGAGGTGTTAGCTCTTCTTCTAGTTATCGTAAAACTTAACAGGGAATCCATCAGGTCCTGGCCTTTTTTTATTTGGATGGCTTTTAATGACTATATGGATTTCAGTGTCTGTTAGTGGCTGTTTAGGATTTCAATATCACCCTGAGTTAATCTGGGGATGTTGTATGTGTCTAGTTATTTGTCCATGTCTCCAGATTATCTAATTTGGAGTAGTATAGTTTTTCAAAGTATGTTCTGATAAAACATTGGTTTTCCATGGGCTCAATGGTGATTGATTGTTCCCTTTTGATTGGTGATTTTGATGATTTGCTTCATTTACTACCTTCTTTTAGTGAGATTGGATAGAGGTCTGTCAATTTTATTTGTGTTTGCAAAGAACCAGCTCTTTGCTTTATTGATTATTTTTATTATTTTTGTTCCCAATTTCATGATTTCAGCACTGATCTTTTTTTTATTTCCTGTCTCCTGCTGTCACTGCGATTAGATTGTTCTTCTTTTTGTATTGATTAAACAGCCTACTAACAGACACTGAAATCCATACAGTAATTAAAAGCCATCCAAATAAGAAAAGCCCAGGACCTGATGGACTCCCTGCTAAGTTTTATTATAACTAGAAGAGGAGCAAACACCTCTCCTTATTAAGCTATTCCAAGAAATTGAAAAGGAGGGAGCTCTCACAAACACTTTATATAAGCTAATTTATTTGAGATCTCTTCAGATTTTCAATAAAGGCATTCTATATTTTCTCCTTAAGAGTGGTTTCATGCTGTCCCAGAGGTTTCAATATGTTATCTCTTCATTTTGATTCACTTCCAAAAATTTCTTGATTTCTGCTCTCATGTCTTCTTTGATTCATTCTTTATTTAATAAGGTATTATACTGTCTCCATGTACATGTGTATTTTCTGTTATAATTTTTGCTGTTACTTACTAGGATCATGGCACCATAGTCTGATAAGATACATGGAATAATCACTACTTTTTTATATTTGCTGAGATTTCCTTTGTGAACTAGAATATTATCTATTTTGGAGAAGGATCCATGAGCCACTGAGAAGATTGTGCCAATTTGGAGCAGAATATTCTATAGATGTCTGTTAAGTCCACTTGATTTATGGAGTTGTTGAGACCAGAGATCTCTATTATTTTTTGCTTTGACAATCTGTCTATTGGTGATAGAAGAGGATTAAAGTCTCCCAGTATTATATTGTTTTGTTCCACAAGTAGTTTTATGTCATGGAGTATTATCCACATAGTTGGGAGCATTGATGTTTGGAGACCACATATTCACTATGGTTATAACTTCCTGTTATTCCCTTTACTAGGATGTTTGGCCTTCTTTATCTCTTCTGATTAGTTGATATTTAAAATCTACTTCATCGGATACAAGTATTATAACACCAGCTTGCTTTCTTGGGCCATACACCTGTTAGAATTTTTTCACCATCCTTTCACCCTCAATCTGTGGATGTCACTGGCTGTAAGGTAGGTCTCCTGTAAGCCATATATTATTGGACTTTGCTTTTTGACCCAATATGCTAATCTGTGTTTTTTGATTGGTGCATTGAGACCATTCACATTCAGTGTTAGGGTAGTTATGTAGTTCTGGTTCATAATCATTGTGTTTTATTGGTAAGTTCTGTGCTGTCTTGGTTGTCTATTGAAAGCATGTACCTTTATTGGTTTTCTTCTGAAAGTGATTTGATATTTCTCTCTTGAAGATTTAATATTATTTCCTTGATTTCCCTGTTACACATTTTGAATATGAAGTGTCTTAGTGAGCTTCTTATTTGATTAGGCCTGTTGGGTGTCCTATAAGTTTCCTGGATGTGCATATCTGACTGTATTACAATATGGGGAAATTCTTCTGTAACTATTTTATTGAGAATGTTCTTTATGCCATTCATTTGCATTTTGATTTCTTTGTATATCCCAATTACTCTTATATTGTTTCTTCTGATTTCATCAGAGACATTTAAAAAAATTCTGCTAATGTTCTGTTTTTTTTTTTATTTTTTGTTATTTGTACATTCAAATTTGCTCTGCCTCTCCTTGTCAAAAGTTCTTTCTTCAAGAGCTAAGCTCCTGTTTTCTATAGAGGTTAGCCTATTATTAAATTATTCCATGGTTCCTCTGATATTTTTGACTGAAGAGTTTAGCTCAATTACTTCCTTTTTCAAGATGTCAATTTCTTTGATAATAGAGGTTTTCATCTCTTGAGTCCCTTTCATCTCACTTAGTCTCTTCAATAAATCTTCTTTTAGTTCAATGTTCCTTTTAAGTAATCAGATTGTTAATGATTTTTTCTAGGTTTTTATCCTGCTCCCTGTCCATGGGCTCCTTGATAGGGGAGTTGTGAGTTTGAGGAGTACCTTACTAGTTTGATTCCTCATCTTTAAAATTCTTATTCCAGTTATCTGAATTGAGGTTCCCTACGTGGAAGCAAGGCAGATCTCCAGGTGCTTTTTCCTTGCAGGAAAAAGGGTTGGGTCAGATATCACCTCTCTGATGACCTCTTTCTTCCAGCAATCTGCACTCCTTTAATGATCTTCTTCCAGCAAGCAGCACCTTCAGGATCTAGGCTTCAGAACTTGGATCTGGAATCTGGTGGGGCTGCGGGACAGCCTGGTGGATGGTTGAAACTCTGTGGCAGAGTTGCTTAGCTGAGTCCTGAGATCCTGGAGATGCAGAGTGGGCCAGAACAGGCCTGTCTATGTGCTTCACTGGAGCCTGGGCTCATTGGTGATAGGGACAGGTCCAATACAACAAGATCTGGCAGGTATGCTTGATGTCTGGGCAGGGTTGGAGCCCAGGGTCCTTGTGGTAGTCTGCAGGCCTACTTGGGCCAGTACCTGAATCCTGGGCCTGTGTAACAGCTGGGCAAGTTCCAGGAGCAGGGTACTCTGGGATTTCCTTGCACCTGCTGAGGCCATTGCCAGTGACCAGGGCCTGAACGGGTAGAGACCGGTCATGTGGTCCTTGGGGCAGCCTGGGTGCCTGCCAAGGCCAGAGGCCCAGGCAGTGGTGGGTGGGGTCCCAGCACAGAGTCCCAGGGGGTATCCTGTACACCTCCTAGGGCCAAAGCTTGGGTGGTGTTGGGCAGGATCCTAGCATGGGGTCCTCAGGAGTGTTCAGTGCCTGCCAGGGTCCTCGGGTGTGCCCTGGTCACCTGCCAGGGTCGGATGCCTGCGCAGTGGCAGGTGGGTCCTGGCACAGGGTCTTATCTCCTGAGTGCCTGCCAGGGCTGGATACCTGGGTATTTGCAGGCCAGATCCTGGGGCAGGGTCCTTGAGACTGTTCCATGCTCCTGCCAGGCCAGAGCTCCCTATGTCTTTTTTGTATATTGTCTTTACCTTAATATGTCTACTGATGTATTTATTGATCTTATTCTTTAAAGTAAAAAGTTGGGGCAGGGGGCTAGAGTGGTGGCTTCACCACTTGCCTGGTGTTTGCAAGTACACAGGTTTGAACAACAGCATCACCTACACAATGAAGTATCAGAGCAATGAAAATCACATGAAAAACTACATAAAATTGATTCTCTCTCTCTCTCTCTCTCTCTCTGACTGTCCCTCTCTCTTTTAAAAAATAAATAAAATAAAAAGTTGGTTTTACTTTTCAGGGTATATTTTTTGTTCCATTGGGTCTCAAATAATTTTCCTTATCTAATATAAACATTAAAAACTGTTGATTTGCAATTATTTAAGTCATTTTTTCTGTTTATGTGACTGAAGGAACTGACAAGAACAATTTTATGAGGAAAAGTTTATTTGGGGACTCATGGTTCAGAGATCTTAGTCCCCAGAAACTTGCTTCATTCCTTGGAACTAGAAGTGAGGCTGAACATTATGGTGGAAGAGTGTGACAGACAGAAACAGTACTAGGCTTGGCTCAAAACAGAGACCACTCATCATGTATAAAATATATACCCAAAAGGCAAACTCCCAATGACTCAACTCCTCCAGCCACACCCCACCAGCATACCAGTTACCAGTTAATCCCGATCATTGATTGGGTTAAGGCTCTTATAAACCAATCATTTCACCTCAGCCTTCACACACAAGCTTTTGGGACACACCTTCATCCAAACCATAACAGCAATACAGTATATGGGAAAAATAATCAATATTGAATTTAAGATGGACTTGGTTTCCAATTTTGGTGTTGCACAAAATGGATATGTCACATTTTATTTCTCTCTTCATCAATAAAATGTAGACAATAATACTCATCACATAAGCTAACTGAACTAAAAGATTTAAAGAAAAAAAATTTTGCCTAAGTTCTTTTTTATGTATCAATTATCATAATTCTAATACTAATTACAATATAATTAATGAGAAATAATAATCCATACAACATGCACAATATAGTTGATATTTCATCAACTAAAGTAAAACACTTTCTAAAGCCAATCATAAAATAGTAAGAATAATTTCCCTCTCTTACTTGAAGACTACTTGGTGCTGGGCATGGTGGTGCATGCCTATAATCCCAGCACACTGGGAGCCGAGGCAGAAGAACTGCAAGTTCAAAAACAGCCTCAGCAACTTAGTGAAGCCCCAAGCAATTTAATAGGATTCTGTCTCAAAATAAAAATTAAAAAAAAATTTTTTGTAAGGCTGAGGATGTGGAATGTTGAGTGCCTCTGGGTTCAACATTAACTAGGGAAAATTATTTTGCAATTGTTATACTTTTTTATTCAATCCACATTTTACACCATGATTACATCTATCAGTGTTAAAATGTAAAACATCATTAATACACTAAAAGTTTTTTAACTTTCAAGTTCTGAAAATATGTATGATTATAGGATTATATTAGTACTACTTATATAATGATTAAAGTTTCATAGTTTTCTGATGATTGAATGAAAAATTTTACAAAAATGTTCAGAAGGACTTGTAAATGTCATAATTTCCAATGTGTTATTCATTTAAACCTCTACTAATGAAGATTAATGCAGAAGTAGCCAATCATGCTACCTGGATCAAATAGGCCAGTCCTATATTCATTATGCTAAAATACTGAGCTAATATACACTAAGACACCAAGACCAATGAGAGAATGTTGACATTGTGAATGTTTCCTCTACCTCCATCTTCTGCTGTACCTCTCACTAATTCTTCTGCCTTCCCCTTCCTATTTTAAAGACCTAAGTGATCAGACCCACCCATAATCCAGGTTTATGCCCTTATTTTATTGGTAGCTAAATTAGCAAGCTTTAATTCCATTTTCAAAATCTCTTTGCCACATAACAACACATTCACTAGTTCCAGAGACTAAGAAGTAGGTTTGGTATTTATATATTACCTATAAAACCAATGATTTACATCAATTAATTAGCATTCAGAATATTCTAAATATACCAGTTACCCAAATTCCACCAGAATTTTACGTATTCTTCAAACCTGTAAGTACACTTTATACTCCCACTCTGAAAAAGCAAAGCAGATGTGTGAAGGTATATTTTCATCATTTCTTACTGACATGGGTTCACTTCAATTTATATTTAATAAAACTTTATAGTTGAGGTAAGAGAACTGTTTTGAAAAGGTGCAATGAGATGGAAAACTGTCTTTCTGAACTTTTTTCCACAATAAAAAATAAAGTCAATGTGCAGTTGAAACAGATAGGAATTGTTACAGTCTCCGAAAGCGTGTGCCCTGCAATGAATTTAATTTAATCTTTACAAAATAACTTGACTGGAAAACACAGTTCAGGAGGCCATGCTGAACAATGAATTTCATTTATGGCAAAATAAAATGGCTAACAGAAAAACTATAATCTCCACTCCATACACTGCACTGATGTTGTGATTTTATGTAACACAATTTTTCTGCCTAGAACTGAATGCAATTTTAAAGTTGTCAAAGTCAAAAATATGTTATAATACAAATAATCTCTGTGAATAGTTTATATTACATTAAAGTCTCAAGTAGACAGCTTTTCCTTCCAAATTTTTGCAAATATTGCAATATTATTTTTCTTATTTTATTCAATTTCAGTTAACAAAGGTTAGCCAAAGTCAAAACCTCTACTTTGATCAAGATTATAAATCACATAAATAAAACTGTTGCAAAGTTATGGAGATAGTGATCATATAAGAAACTATTTTTGCAAGATGACCTTAATGTACAGCAGCCCATTTTTTCTGTATATATGTACACACACACACACACACACACACACACACACACACACACACACACACATTGATACAATTACAAGTTAAATCTGAGATTTTGATTTTTTTCAATAAATAGATCTGCATATTACAACTTTATCAACACTAATCCTTAAAAATAAAACTAATTCATACCACAGATCACTCTTTTCCTTTTTTTTCCCCATTACTGAGGCTCAAATCCAAGGCATCATGTATGCTAGGCAAGCACTCTACCGCTGAGTCACATCCCCAGCCCATAAATCACTCTCTCACTTTGTTAACAGAGTAAATATAGATCACAAAATTCAATTAGTCCACACACATTATAACAAGAGTGAATAGCTCCCAGTTCAACCATTATAAATAGGATCATAATATCAACATCTCTCTCCATATATATATGTGTATATATATTTTAAATACACAACACATACACACACATATATATTAGAATAAAAAGGAGAATAGATAATAGAGTACATTTCATGAAAAGTTCCTGTTATTCCAGGTAAGATTGTAAAAGACACCTCATTCCAGGACATGCACTAAAGGAGGAAGAAGCATGTAAGCAAGAATTGGCAAAGTCGGGTACCTAATCAAGAACAATTAGGCACCATCACTTTCCTCCTCCAAAAAAGGGTGAGCATATGGCAAGAATGGGAAGATAAGCAGAGAACCTTAGACAGACATCAGGGGAGTGTTTCAGATGACCAGTGAAATACAGGATGTGAAGATCAAATGTCAATTTACTCCATTTAATGGCATGTATTGGCTATCTTTCCCTCTTACTAGAAATAAACTAGAGAGTAAGCCCTAACAGCAGTGCTCCTTCTCCTAGGCCAGATATGCTATGCTAGCTGAGTCTAGCGATGTACAGACTAGTAGCAGGGTGACATGTGTCCTGGTTTGTCTAATACTTTGATTTATGCCGGTAGTTCTGGTTTTCCATTCAATTTATTACGCATTTTTGAAACTGATGGCCATGTTTGAATAATATAACATAAATAGCTAGCAAGAAATCTCAGTTACAAATATGAGCACAAAGTACTGCCAACTAGTTGAGGAAAGACAATCCAAATAATTTCATACAATATGCTTCTAAAAAATCTCATAATGAAAATAAAAATACACATTTATGGCTCGAATTGCAGAACGATATAGGTTTTCCAAATTAATGAGTTTCAAAATATGCTAAATTACACCCCAAAAATATACAATAAAGACATAGTCTGATATTCTTTAAAGATCTGGGAAAATAGCAAACAAGTCACACCTCAGAGCTCTCCATGACCTAAAAGGAAGAAGTGCCTGGGATAACTAACTTCCAGCAAGGAGCACATATTGGAAAAGATTGGCTGAATACAGCGCAGGTCAGTGGATGATCAGTGACTTCAGAGACTTAGATGTAGCAAGTGGAAAAGAGGAACTTGTTCACACCCATCATGTCTCTCTGGTCACCGGTGACTGTCCACTCCTCAATTCAGCAGTGGACAAGACTCTGTTCATCTCACTTTGACCAGTTCAACCCAGCAAAGGTCAATTGTGAAAAGTTGTACTAGACTAATAGCAGGTTTTCTCTGCATCTCTGTTGTGGAGGAGAGGGCAGACTCCCCCTCCCACCTAGGAGGAGGTCAGACTGTAGCATTTTTTGGACAAAAAGCCAGGACTTCAGAGCAGAAAGCCTAAGGCAGATCTCCTCACAATCCTGCCAGGATCCTACACTCTGCTGTTTACAGGGAGAGTACAAAAAGGAGCTCTGCTCTGTACCTAAACTGGGACAATGACGTGCCATATTTTTTCTGGAGGAGAGAACATTGTTCCCCCTTCCAGCCCTAAGTGGTGTGGGGTGCTGCCATTTTGAGTACACAGGCAAGGCAGGTGGAACTTTGTATCAGACATGCTTTAACTACAACCCCAGGGTAAATTCAGCGGGAACTGAGAAGGGAAACTGGAGCCAGGGTAGACTGTAGGTCAGTTAAACCAGATATAATTGGATTGGAGGAATGAAGTAGCTGCCTGAGGGCAATCCCCTTCCATACTCCTCCAAACCACCAAGCCAACAGACTTTGGGAAAACGTTTCAAGACAATTGGTCAGACTTTACTGGTTATCAGCAGAGCTGTTTCCAGTCCATGCATCAGATTTGAATATTTTTCTCTTTTAAAGTGTGTGTATTTATGCATAGTAGGTGTTGGCTGTGGACCTGTTTTGTTTCTTCTTTCTACTTACTTATTTCTTGCTTTTCCCTGGAACACTTGCTTTAATGTAAACATTAGTATTTGTCCTGAGGTCAGGACTGCAAAACCCACTAGAAGTCCACTTCTCCATTACCCATATATTCCCTACTCTCTAGCAATAGCCAATCTATTCCTCTAAAACTCAACCCTCCCCCAACAAAATTCCCCCAACCTGTTTTTTTAACCTCTTTTTCTTCTTTCCTTTTTTTAAAAAAATTTTGTTCGTTTGTTATTTGATTTTTATTTTTCATTGTTGGTAATTCGGAAAAGTCTTATGGTAACTGAACATATTATTTATTAATCCTTATGGAGGGCCTGAGAGGAAATCTGAAGTTATTGCCAAATTTAATAATGCTTAGTTATTTTAATCCAGTTATGGTCTGATGATTAATAGTGCTGTAAACAAAGATTGTTATTAATCATACCATTCTTCTCACAGGTGGTAATTAACACAGTATCAATCTTAGAAGGAAAAATATAGCCAGATTAACACTGATTATTATACCCATTGCATGCTCATATTGTCTCTAACAACTTAGCTTTTGAGGTATTTGACATCAAAAAGGCCACTATTGAAAACCATAGATTGGGAAAACTGCTGTTGATCTCTATCTCTCAAATTACACCCAGCACAAGTTACTGAGAGACAAAGACTCCACAACTCATCAACAACTCCAAAGTAATATAATCTAAGAGGGCCCACAGGCCCACACCCCAGCTCTGAAAATTAAGAAAAAGGGAAGCAATTCCCCTCCTCAAACCAACAATTCCCCAAACAAGTTCACAGACAGGGTCTTGGCAGAAAACCTAGAAAAAAAGTATCAATAATCTGATTATTAAAACAACCAAAGAGTTTTGAGCATAAATAGGTGCTGAATTTTATCAAAGGCCTTTTCTGCATCAATTGGGATGATTATATGATTTTTGTTTTTAATTCTGCTTAAGTGGTGAATTATATTTATTGATTTGTGTATGTTGAACCAGCCCTGCTTTCCTGGAATGAAGCCCACTTGATCATGGTGTATTGCTTTTTTGATGTATGTTTGGATCTGGATAACTAGAATTTTATTGAGGATTTTTGCATCCATGTTCATCAGGAAAATTGGTTTGTAGCATTCTTTTATTGATATGTCTTTGTTGCGTTTTGGTATTAATGTAATATTTGCTTCATAAAAAGTGTTTGGGAGGGTTCCAACCACTTCAATATCATGAAAAAGCTTGTAGATAATTGTTGTTAATTCTTCTGTAAAGGTCTGTTAGAATTCTGCCATGAATCCATCAGGTCCTGGGCTTCACATTTTTGGAAGGCCTTTGATAGCTGTTCCGATTTTGCTACCTGAGATTAACTGGTGTCCTCCCATGTTAATTTGGGAAAGTGGTATATGGCAAGATAATTGACCATTTCTTCCAGATTATCAAATTTGGCAGAGTATAATTTTTCAAAATAAGTTCTGAAAATCTGGATTTTGGTTGAGTCAGTGGTGATATATCTGTTTTAGTCTTTGATTTTGTTGATTTGCTTCATTTCATTCTGCCTTTTGGTGAGGTTGCCAAGGGATATGTTGATCCTATTTATTTTTTCAAAGAACCAATTCTTTGTGTTGTTGATAATTCATATCGTTTTTGTTGATGTTGTTGTTCTCAATTTCATTGATTTCAGCTCTGAATTTATTTATTTCCTGTCTTTTATTAGGTTTTGGACTGGATTGCTCCACCTTTTTGTAGGGATTTGACTTGGAGCATAAGACTAGTTATTTGGACTTTTTCCTGATTTTTGATGAAGGCACTCAGTGCTATAAATTTACCTCTTAAGAATGTTTTCATGGTATCTCAGAGATTTTGATGCATTCTTTCATCATTCTCATTCATTTCTAAGAATTTGTTGTTGTTTTTTTTTTTTTTAAGAAAGAAGGGACAGTGAGAGAGAGAAGCCATTTTTATTTAGTTTTTCATGTGACCTTCATTCCACAGAAACCTCATTGTGTATGTGGGTGCTAGGGTTTGAACTCATGTACTCATGCATGCCAGGCAAGCCCCACAACCGCTGAGTCACCTCTCCAGCCCCCTCCAAGAATTTCTTGATTTCTGTTCTCATTGCTTTTTTATCCATTCTTCATTTAAGAGGGTATTATTCAGTTTTCAAGTATTTGAGTAGTTTCTGTTGTTTTTCTCGCTGTTAATTGCTAAGATCATACCACTGTGGTCAGACAGGATACATGAGACTATATCAACTTTTTTGTATTTTTTAAAGTTAGCTTTGTGGACTAGGATGTGGTATATTTTAAAGAAGGATCCATGGACTGCTGAGAAGAATGTAAATTCAGCCGATTTGGTATGGAATATTCTGTAAATATCTGTTAAGTCCAATTGATTAATAGAGTTATTTAGTTTAGAGATATCTTTGTTGATTTTTTGTTTTGATGATCTGTCTATTGCTGATAATGGTGTATTAAAGTCCCCTAGGTTTATCATGTTGAGATTGATGAGGGGTGTAATGTCCTTGAGTACTCTCTTCATATATTTGGGAGGGTTGTAATTGGGGGCATAAATGTCACCTATTGTTATATCTTCTTGATGAATTGTTTCTTTTACTAAGATACAGTGACCTTCTTTGTCCCTTCTGACTAGTTTTTGGTCAAAATTAACTGTATCAGATATTAGGATCTTAATGCCACCTTGCTTTTGCGGGCCACAAGCCAGGTAGACATTTTGCCAACCTTTCACCATTAGTCTGTGTTTATTGTTGATTGTGAGGTGTGTCTCCTGTAGGCAGCATATTGTTGGATTTTGTTTTTTGATCCAGTAAGCCAATCTGTGTCTTTTGATTGGGTCACTGTGTCCACGTTCAGAGTTAGAATAGATATGGAATCTAGGATACTGACGTTGTGACTACTGCTGTGTTTTGCATCATCTAGGGATCAAAGGAAGATTCTTGAATTTTCTAAGGGCCACTTATGACAGACCCATAGCCAACATGCTTAATGGAGGAAGAATGAAAGTATTTCCACTGAATTCAGGAAAATGACAAGGATGCCCACTTTCACCACTCTTATTCAACATAGTCCTTGAAAACCTAGCCAGAGTTATCAGACAAGAGAAGGAAATCAAAGGTATTTGAATAGGAAAAGAGGAAATCAAGCTGTCTCTGTTTGCTGATGACATGATCCTATACCTAGAAGGCACAATAAGCTCGACCTGAAGACTTCTAGCGCTTATAAGCGATTTCAGCAAAGTAGCTGATTATAAGATCAACACTCATAAGTTATGAGCTTTCCTATACTCCAGCAACAATTCTACTGAGGAAGAAATCAGGAAGTCTGTCCTATTCACAATTTCTTCAAAAAAATGAAATAAAATACTTGGGACTCAATCTAACAAAGGATATTAAGGACCTCTACAATGAAACCTATCAAATATTTTTTTTAATTTTTTATTTTGAGCAAACTTACAGGATTTTAACAAAATAATATATAATGTGTATAAAATATGCATATATTCTGGATATTGCAATTATCTCCAGGAGTTCCCCCCCAATTACCCTCCCTTATCCCTCCCTTCCCCTTCCCATTATAACTCTAAAAAAGTATTAGATTGTAAAGCATTACATCTTATCTGGATTTAACTCATGTTACTAGACCAACTTTCTCATTGTCCAGGGTCTAGTCCCCACCTTCACAGATGAGTGGAGACAATCGACCCTTAGATCTCTGGGTTAAGCTGATTTTACTTAGCATGATCTCTTCCATAGCCATCCATTTACCTTCGAAGGCTGCAATATCATTGTTTCTAATTGCTGTGTAATATTCCATGGTATAAATGTACCACAGTTTTTGAATCCATTCTTCCAGTGAGGGACACCGGGGTTGTTTCCA